>UFQX01000844.1:38600-264073 GCA_900497675.1 Arapaima gigas | reverse complement strand
AGCCAGACACAAACAAATGGAGCACACTTTGGGAAACACAAGGGGGATTCGTCTGATCCATCAAGTCCCGCTGTATATACACACACAACAAGAACAACAACCAGATAGGAAAACTCTGCTGCACCTGTCTTATTAGAATACGACACCCAAAAGCACGCGCACTCACCCAGATGCACACACACACACAGATATCCAGCAAAAAATACGCTAGGGNCTTATTAGAATACGACACCCAAAAGCACGCGCACTCACCCAGATGCACACACACACACAGATATCCAGCAAAAAATACGCTAGGGAACAACACAGTGCTGCCAGTGCAACAGAAACACAAATTTGTGACAATCAAACAATGAATGCTTAATACCCTAACCATGCCAGAGCTACTGTGCACTCTCTGTAGCCAAAAAAAACGATATGGTCACAAAAGAAAAATTACAGAATACGTATAAACAGTACAAAGACAGGGCCAAGGTAGTCACCTTACAAATCAGCTCTTCCCTCTGAACCCACAAGGGGGAGCCAGACAAACACAAAAGGAGCACACTTTGGCATACTCAAGCGTAGATTCTTCTGACTCAACATGGAACACTGTATATACACACACAAGAAACAACAACGAGAAACGAGAACGTTGCTGCAACTGTCATATCAGAACACTACTCCCATAAGCACGCACACACACACACACACACACACACACACACACACACACACACACACACACACACACACAGAAATCCAGCAAAAATACGCTAGGGACCAAGACAGTGCTGCCAGTGCAATAGAAACACAAATTTGTGACAATCAAACAATGAATGCTTAATACCCTAACCATGCCAGAGCTACTGTGCAGTCTCTGTAGCCAAAAAAAACGATATGGTCACAAAAGAAAAATTACAGAATACGTATAAACAGTACAAAGACAGGGCCAAGGTAGTCACCTTACAAATCAGCTCTTCCCTCCGAACCCACAAGGGGGAGCCAGACAAACACAAATGGAGCACACTTTGGCATACTCAAGCGTAGATTCTTCTGACTCAACATAGCCCGCTGTATATACACACACAAGAAACAACAACGAGAAACGAGAACGTTGCTGCATCTGTCATATCAGAACACTACTCCCATAAGCACGCACACACACACACACACATGCACACACACACACACACACACACACACACACACACACACACACACACACACACACACAGATATCCAGCAAAAAATACGCTAGGGAAAGACACAGTGCTGCTAATACAAAAAAGGCACAAATTTATGACATAGTACACACTGCTTACACTTACCGGAGACAGACTGTTTTGGCAGAAGTGCTACGGACGGGCTTCTTTTCCTGACCGAAGCGGAGCTGCACTAGACTTCCGTGACCATCTTTATGGCCCTGTCTTGTGGGGGGAAAAAACAAAACAAACAAAAAAAACACTAACACGCATCACTCTTCACATAGGCAGCAACAGCAAGGTTGTAGTACTTACCTGGAAGCAGTCAGAGAAAACGTTGAAAAACACCACAACCCTCTTTTCTACAAAATAATAATTACACAATACGTATAAAAAGAAGAAAGACAAGGCCAGGGACACCACTTCACAGACCAGCTTATCCCTCTTTACCTTTGAACCCATAAGAGGGAGCCAGACACAAACAAATGGAGCACACTTTGGGAAACACAAGGGGGATTTGTCTGATCCATCAAGTCTTGCTGTATATACACACACAACAAGAACAACAACCAGAAAGGAAAACTCTGCTGCACCTGTCATATCAGAACACTACACCCAAAAGCGCGCACACACACCCAGATGCAGACACACACACAGAAGTCTCGCAAAAAAGTCAGAGAAAACGTTGACAACTACCACGACCCTCTTTTCTACAAAAGAAAAATTACATGCATATAAAAAGAAGAAATACAAAGCCAGGGGTTCCACTTCACAGACTATTGCGAGACAGTGATTGCTGGGCTGGGAGTCGTGCGCTTCTCGCGGTCAATGGAGGCGGCGCACTCGTGGTTAATTTCGGTCAGAGTATCAGATGTCCCGCCTTTAAAAAATATTTTAAAATACTTTCCGGCTGCCTAAAGCGTTGTTTTCATTGAGTTTTATTATAACCTCTGTATTCGGGTGTGTTTTTCTCAATTTTTTGCTTGGATTTTAAACGGAGATTATATTGAAAATTTGTAGATTTCCTCGCTCTGCAACTTTTGGCCTTTACCACATGGCTCTAGCCTATACGGTTTGGGAGATACGGGCCAGTAAAATTTTGCCAAAAAAAAACTGACCATGCCGGTAGACGGAGGGTTCTGACGGGACGTGGCTGCGTGTGTTCGCAGCTGGTGGTATCAGTTTCCCGGAGGGATATCGGCACGAATACAGGGGAGAGGGTTTCAGGAATCTCAGTGACCATGCATCTTGACAGAATGAGTCCCAATTTGCAGCCTGGTGACAGACCCTCGCATCCCTGGCAAATACAGATGGGCGCGGGACCGAAAGGGTTACTGGGGGACCCCTCAGTCAGACCGAACGAGTGGCACACGTAGCCCACCTTGCAAGGGTCCCTGGGGGTCCGGTCTTTTGCTGGACCGGGGTTTCCTCCACGCTCTGCCGAGGCCCGAGAGGAGCTTCGGCGGTCAGCCCGTCCCCTGCTTGATAGGGGTCGGAGTCGGCCACCCATGCCTCAGAGCGCGATCGATGCGTGGCAGTTTCGGATGACAAGGGGCGCTTCTAGCGACGCGGGGGACAGGTTGTCAGCGAGGCACGGTGGCCAGAAAGACAGAAGGGGGTTGTCGGAGCGGTCCGGCACCGATTTTGAAATGGAAAGAAAGGGGGCTGTGCGTCCGCATCGTCCACCCTCGCGGCCGAGTCTCGTCCATTCGGGTTACTCTCCACAAGCTGACAGACCGTCCTCAGACAAGGGTCTCACCACAGTCAAAACGGAATTGTTACAAGTGCCACACTCTGGCACCCGCATCCAGCTGCGCTGGGGTTGGCCGAGGGCACCGGAGCTCTGAAAGGGAACGGGGTGCCTACCTGGTTGATTCTGCCAGTAACAGTAACTTTGAGACAACATGCTTGTCTCAAAGATTAAGCCATGCATGTCTGAGTACGCACGGCCAGTACAGTGAAACTGCGAATGGTTCATTAAATCAGTTATGGTTCCTTTGATCGCTCCCATCCGTTACTTGGATAACTGTGAGCTAATACATGCAAACAAGCACTGACCTTTGGGAATGCGTGCATTTATCAGACCAAAAAACCCAACCGGTGGCTTTGGTGAATCTAGATATCCGCACGCCGATCACGTGCCCTTCACGGCTGCTACATCTCTTTCGAGTGTCTGCCCTATCAACTTTTGATGGTACTTTTTGTGCCTACCATGGTTACCACGGGTGACAGGGAATCAGGGTTCGAGTCCAGAGAGGGAGCCTGAGAAATGGCTACCACATCCAAGGAAAGCAGCAGANGAATCAGGGTTCGATTCCGGAGAGGGAGCCTGAGAAACGGCTACCACATCCAAGGAAGGCAGCAGGCGCGCAAATTACCCACTCCTGACACGGGGAGGTAGTGACGAAAAATAACAATACAGGACTCGTTCGAGGCCCTGTAATTGGAATGAGTACACTTTAAATCCTTTAACGAGGATCCATTGGAGGGCAAGTCTGGTGCCAGCAGCCGTGGTAATTCCAGCTCCAGCGTATGTTAATATACGCTTCCAGCGTATAGTAAAGTTGCTGCAGTTAAAAAGCTTGTAGTTGGATTTCAAGATCGAGCAGGCAGTCTGCCGCGTGGTATGCACCGCCTGTTCCAGCCCCTGCCTGTCGGCGCCCCCTTGATGCTCTTAGCTGAGTGTCCCGCAGGGTCCGAAACGTTTACTTTGAAAAAATTAGTGTTCAAAGCAGACACGGTCGCCTGAATACTGCAGCTAGGAATAATGGAATAGGACTCCAGTTCTATTTTGTGGGTTTCCGGAACTGGGGCCATGATTAAGAGGGACGGCCGGGGGCATTTATATTGCGCCGCTAGAGGTGAAATTCTTGGACCGGTGCAAGACAGACAAAAGCGAAAGCATTTGCCAAGAATGTTTTCATTAATCAAGAATGAAAGTCGGAGGTTCTAAGACGATCAGATACCGCCATAGTTCCGACCATAAACGATGCTAACTGGCGATGTGGCAGCGTTATTCCCATGACCCGCCGGGCAGCATCCGGGAAACCAAAGTCTTTGGGTTCCGGGAGGAGTATGGTTGCAAAGCTGAAACTTAAAGGAACTGACCAAAGGGCACCACCAGGAGTGGAGCCTGCTGCTTAATTTGACTCAACACGGGAAACCTCACCTGGCCTGGACACGGAAAGGATTGACAGATTGAAAGCTCTTTCCCGATTCTGTGGGTGGTGGTGCATGGCCGTTCTTAGTTGGTGGAGCGATTTGTCTGGTTGATTTCGATAACGAACGAGACTCCGGCATGCTAAATAGTTACGGGACCCCGAGCGGTCGGCGGCCAACTTCTTAGAGGGACAAGTGACATTCGGCCACAGGAGAAAGAGCAATAACAGGTCTGTGATTCCCTTAGATGTCCGGGGCTGCACGCACGCCACACTAAGTGGTGCAACGTGTGCCTACCCTTTGCCAATAGGCGTGGGTAACCCACTGAACCCCAAGCGTGATTGGGATCGGGGATTGCAATTATTCCCCATGAACAAGGAATTCCCAGTAAGTGCAGGTCATAAGCTCGTGTTGATTAAGTCCCTGCCTTTTGTACACACCGCCCGTCGCTACTACCAATTGGATGGTTTAGTGAGGTCTTTGGATCGGCCCCGCCGGGGTCGGTCACGGCTCTGGCGGAGCGCCGAGCAGATGATCGAACTTGACTATCTAGAGGAAGTAAAAGTTGTAACAAGGTTTCTGTAGATGAACCTGCAGAAGGATCATTACCGGTTTGTGGTGGCCGGACCAGGGTCCGCGTCCTCCTCCTCTCCCTCCTTTCGTGGCCCCTCTGGCGAGGGTGTTGGGGCCAGGAGTTATCAGCTAGTTCCGCCGCAAGTCGGTCCCTGCAAGCAAGAGCACCCGGTGAGCTCCCCGCAGTCTGCTTGCGTCGCCCTCAGGGTTCCGGTGCTCCGCAGGCCCGGCTCTCCGCTGGGTTGTGTCACATTCCAGGGCAGGTGTGCGTGGGAAGCATGGTCGTCCTTGCTGTTCGTCGGGCTTAGGCCTGGGGTCCGTCCGGGGGTGCGTTCGCCTCCCCGGGCCCCTTCGTCCACCCGTTTGTCCGGCCTGGGCTCCGCAAGCGTCCCGAGGTGCGTACTTTGGTACAAACCGGCATCGAACAGACCGCTGCCGTTGACCTCCTCAGACGAGACACGAAAAAAAGGGGAGCACATGGGGTTTCTTCCTGCGGTCCTGCTCCAAAAGGCGTCGGGGGCGTCCCCATGCCGGTTTGACCAGGTACCTGCTTGTCTGAACAACTGTCACGCAAGGAACAGGAACAGGAACAGGGACAGGGACAGGGACAGGGACAGGGAGAGGGAGAGGGAGAGGGAGAGGGAGAGGGACGGGGGTGGTGGTTCAAAGACTCTCCGCACCGCGGGGTCGGTTTCAAACCCGGGGACGTGAGCGCCTGGCCGGGTAGGGGTTGTGCCTTTACCTCGGAAAAAACAAAAAAGAACCCTACCCAGTTCATTATGTCTTCGGCCTCTGTGGGACTAAAAACCAAAGAAAAACGACTCTTATCGGTAGATCACTCGGCTCGTGCGTCAATGACAAACGCAACTAGCTACGAGAACTAATGTGAATTGCAGGACACATTGATCATCGACACTTCGAACGCACTTTGCTGCCCCAGGTCCATCCCGGGGCTTTTATCTTTTCTGTCTTTATAAGCTATCAGTCAATCATAGGTCCATGTCATCCTTCAGTAGAACTTTTGAAGACACCACCTATGAAGAGGATGAACTCCAAGCAGACTGACCCTGTCATCACGAATCCTTGCCACTGTTCAAACAGTGCCATTTGGTGGCCTGGACCAGCACTGCAGCTGTGTCAACAGCAGCTTATCTGCTAATGCCAGATATTTTCTCTCCATTCCACAGAACAAAGTCCTCAAATAGAATGATTAAATGTAAAAGACTGTATTTTAAAATGCACTGCAGTGTAATAGCTTGAAAATTGAACTTTTTGCAAATCCAATGATAAATCAAAGCTAGTCAGAATAATAAGGAAAAATGCCAGCTTTACGTTGTAACACTAACTGTAACATAAAAAACATAATGTCTATGAGAAAATTTTAAAAGACAAATGCTATTTTAATTGGAACTTAACATTTGATTTCCTTCCCGTAATTCAATATTGTGTATTGTATGTGTGACACTTAATTATGTTTAAGAGGTTTTGGTGTATCATGTTAATTCACTTTCATATTAACTATGCTTTAGTCACTGAGATGGGTTATTGTACATGTGTATTTGTAATATTTTGTTGCAAACTGCCAGTATGTCTTATATTGCATCTTGTGTCCTTCATGCGTTTATAGCTGGTGTTTTGTGTGTGTGTGTGTGTGTGTGTGTTTGTGGTTCACCCGTACTTTCCATTTTATAAATAAGAGAGTATTAGACATGTGAACCTTGGTTCTCTGAGTTGTCCATTGTCACAATATGAATAAATCACTTGCAGTCTATACTGGCTGTGTTACCCGCTGTTGCCCATGTCAAAAAAGTGTAGTGATGGAAACATGAAAAGTAATTACAATTGCCAAACTGTTTTACCGTTAAAAATGTTTGCATTTAGTATTGTTTTAGCCAAGTGGAAAGGGAAAAAAACTAAATATATTATAGTATATAATACACTAAGAAGTATAGTAGTGTATTTTTTATGAACTTTTACATTTTTCATTTTAACACATGACAAAAATATTTGTCTGCATGTAGTAAGGATGAGAGACATGACAAAATTTTTCAATGTGTGTGTGTGAGAGAGAGAGAATCTGCGTGAGTGTCTGTGTGTTTTTGTGTGTGGAGTTGGTGGGGGGATAGAAAATTTGTGTGTGTGGAGCAAAAAAATGTGTCCGCATGTGTTATATCAAAGTGTGTGTATGACTTGTGTGCTGTTTGCTGGTCTGTGTGTGTGTGTGGCTATGTGACTACGTGCTGCATGTGATACTATTTCTCCCACCTCTCTGAGCCTTGTGAGAGAGTAAACATTTTTAGAAAGTAGCTGCTTTTGGGGTTTAAGGAATTTTACTACACAAGTGTTGGGATGAGAAGAACCTGTGAGCCAAATATAATGTCTGTAGGTTGAAAAACAAAGCAGTCCATGAAAAATAAAGAGGCTTAAGTTGTATCAGATGAGTAAAATGCGCCACGCTGACAAATATGCAATGAATTGAAGGCTCAGTCACATTTTACCGACTTTATTGCTGCCATTACAGTGATCTAATATGTGATTTTTACTGAAGATATTGAGATTTAAGATGTTTGATATCACTTTGATTTATCAGACTGTATCTAGTTGAAATCACAGCTCATGTTTTAATGTAACATAGCAATGGCTTCTAAAAATATTCTAGTGACCACCAGGGAAGGGAGTTGTGGCCAGCAGGGTGCTGAGATGCCCTTGTTCAGTGTTTTTACTGTAGTGTCTCTGTGTCTTCACTGTGAGCAAGTAACCATGTTACAAAGAGTATTTCCCATAATTCCTGCCTCCTGTCTACAGTGTCATCACAGGGGGGCTCTGCAATACTATTAAAGCAACAAGCATGATGCAACAAGAAGTAGTAATAAGTAAGGAGTGCAAATGCACAAGGTTGCAAGGTATATAGTGTTTGTTTTTTTCACAAATTTACAATCAAGGTATTATGTTTATAAAATTATAGAAGGAATATACAATAAATCGATGTTCAAAAAAATACCAGAAAGCATGACAAGCAATCAGCAGACTCTATGTTGTGGTTCCACATCTCACCACATGGTGGTAGGTTGACCCTAAAAACACCAGTGGAAAAATAAGCTCTAGAGCTTTTTTGCCAGTGAATGTTGTAATTACAGGGGAAAATGCATTTTAAGGGCAGAGTTCCCATGTTCCACCTTCAGCTAAAACATACTTTTTCAAACGTGCACTATGCTTCAAAAAATGTTAAGGCTTGCGGCTTCTGTTGTGACAAACAGTGTACGTTTTGTCCAGAAGTAAGGCATCTAACTTCAGTCTGCATGTAAAAAAGAAGAGAAATAAGAAATGTACATAAACATAACATTGTTTATGTTGAATGTGATAAAAAAAAGTCACATTTTATTTCTACGTAGATAGAAATTAATCATTTGCAAAGAAGCTACAATTGCACTCTATCACCCCTTTATCAGAAGTCAAGTAACAGTTAGAAGCTCAGCTGCAAATATTTCTGCAACAGAAGGGGCACAGCTCAGTGCACCGGGCCGTTTGGGGGCCCAGGGGCTAAACACTCTGCCACCCATCGATTTAATACTTATCTCCCAAACTATGAGCACGCTGGCCTTTTGTGAGTGTGGAACGTGACTTGGCTCATAGTTAGTGAGGAGATGTAAGTTGGTGGCAGACCTTTCAGTCACATCAGTATGTGAAGGGATTGAAGAACTGGAGTGATGTGGCAGCATTTCCGGGATTCATCAACATTCCCAGCTGCAGTATTTTGAATGTGCTGGGGGGAGCGATAACATAGTCAGGGAAAACAGACAAAAAAAAAACTGCAGAAATCAAGCTTGCTGGAAATGAAGGTATGAACAAGCTTCTCGGTGTCCGACCCAGACAGAAAATGCTTTAACTTGAAGTTATTCCTCAGCACCTCCATAACTGAATTAACATGGACCTGGTAAGGAAGCTCTGGGTCAGAGAGAACTCTAAGGTTCCTTATAGATTATACAATGTGGAAATGTGAAACTGCAAGATCCAGCTGTGGGGGTTTGCTGCCAGGGATCTTTGGGCTCAGATTTTCATCTAATCTGGGTTCAAAGCAAGATAGTTGGTACCTAGCCAGGCTTCAACTTCATCAAGATAGCAGGACAGGTCCTTGGTGTCATGCATGTAAGTGCAATAGGAATAGCCTGCCGGCAACTGAGGAGAGCAAAGCAAAAACGAAAACATGCTTCCAACCAGGAATGGAGGGAGAAAAATAAACCACTGGGGGCCTGGGCCCCATGGTTGCACCATGGGGGCCTTTTACATAGAAAACTAGTGGCAGTAGTAGCAGCTGAGGCAGGTTATACTGCTGAGGACAGTAAAAGCTAAATAAAGTGAAGCGGAGGTGCAGGTGAACTGATCACATCATCATCACAGTGGGTCCTCATCTCCTGGCAGCAGAGACTGCTGGTTTCAAAACTGGTCTCGTCCAGCTTCATCAGGGATCAGGGAAGGGGGGTCAAGAATCTGCACTTGTGGTGCAAAGAAACTCTAACAGAAGAGGGGGTTAGAATTGAATGACATTAAAAGACAAAATATTTGAGTTGAAAGAAGTTCTAGGACACGTGACCTGATCTCAAATAGCTGCAATACAAGTGGGGATCTGAGACAGAAGGCTACCACTTCTTAAGAGAGCAGCCAGCAGTACCTTCTGACAGCAGAAAAGTTTTCCAGGTGTAGGTGGAGTGTGGACTATCAATGACGGGAAAAATCGAAAGCAAAGGTGTCACAGAGGCTGCTATAGTCTTAGCACGCTGCCATCTTCCTTTAACAGTGATGGTAGAACCTCCCAGTAGTCATGGGTTGGTGTTGCAGTTGCCTGTTTTCATTTCCAGACAGTGTAGAAATACTACAATTTTTCAACCAGTATCTGGATGTGAATAATGCAATTCAGACATGCCATAACTTACAGCTATGGAACATCAGCTCAATGTGTTGAAAAATCTTGTTAAATAAACAAGACATAAACCATGTTGTATCTGATGCTTTGCGTTGTTTACCTGCGATTTCAGTACTTAGTTACACTCTCGACACTCTTGACACTACAGATGTCACTTTTTTTATTGGGGAGATGTCACAGCCTTGGTACATTTTTTGCGTGAGAGTGTTTATTTTGCTCTTACTATTCGTGAAAGTCTACTGTGCCTTTGCAAAGTCATTCTGATAATGTAGCACCTTCTGTGTTGACAAAAGAGCCTGGAAATGTGTTGTCCATTCTGTGTTCCTGTTCTTGGTCATTACCTGTAAGCCGTGCAGAGCTGCATGCCCTTATCTTAGAGCCTGTGAGGAGCGCAATACTGTTTTTCTGTAAACAGATCATATATGCTCAACTTAGCCCGTGATCATGTAATGGCTGGCCAGTGGCGAGAGAATTTTTGTTCTATTAAATGGGAAATAAACAATCTGGATAGCAAATACTTTTGTCAATTTCAACTTATTTCAGAGAAATGTGTGAGTTTTTTTGAAAAAAATGGAAGGGTACCAATAGTTTAGGCCACATCTGTATGTGTTGTGTGTGTGTGTTGCATTCTGTTTAGTTATATTTAAAAAGTGTTTTGGTGTATTGTGCAATGCCTATGGTATGCTAATTATTGTTTAGTAAGTAACTAGGCTGTGTTATTGCATTTGTATATATCTATAATATTTAGTTATCCACCACCTGTATGGCTTTTGTTCTATTTGGTGTCATTTATGCATTTGTGTGTTTAGGGAAGAACTGAGGGTTTGTGTCTCCACTGTGCTTTGTAGCACAATCACCATCTGGTCCTGAAGCCACTCCTGCATTGCCTTGGCTGTGTACTTCAGGTGATTGTCAGGTTGGACAGTGACCCTTCACCCCAACTGGTGGTCCTGAGCATTCTTGAGGAGGTTTTCTCTGAGTCCCTGCTGTTGAAAAATGACCCCACAGCATGATGCTGCCACCTTCACTGAAGGGATAGAATTGGCCAGTTGATGTACAGTGTCTGCTTTCCTCCAGCTGTACTGCCAAAGAGTTCAGTCTTGGTTTCATCAGACCATAGACTCTTTTTTCTCATGGACTGAGAATCCTTTAGGTATATTTAGGTGACTCTAAGTGAGCTGTCATTTGCCTTTTACTGAGGAGTGTCTTCTAACTGTCCACTGGCAGAGTGCTGCAGAGATGGTTGTCCTTCTGGTAGGTTCTTCCATCCCCACAGAGAACTTCTGGAGTTCTGTCAGAGTAACTTTAGGTTACTGGTCACCACCCTGACAAAAGTCCTGCTCTCCCATTTGCTCGGTTTGGCTGTACAGCCACCTTGAGGAAGAGTCGCAGTGGTTCCAAGTTTCTTCCATTTAAAAATAGTGTTGGTCACCATGTTCTTCGAGAACCTTCAAAGCTGCAGAAATTTTTTTACACTCTTACCTATTCCTGTCTCACAGATCTACAGACAACTTCTCATGTCTTTTTGCTCTGATAAGCAATGTATGTGCTCTGATGCCTTATACAGGCAGATGTGTGCCTTTCCAAATCATGCCCAGTCAACTGAACTTAATCAATTTCTAGCAACATCTCAAGATGATCCACAGAAGCACAATGCACTTAGTGTCATAACAAATAGTCTCAATACATGTGATATTTCTGTAATTTATTTTTAATACATTTTTTAAAATTGTAGAAACCTATTTTTGCTTTTTGGTTATTGTCACCTGCCCCCTGCTCCAGATACTGATCCTCCTGATTGCTAACCCTGTGCACCTGTCCATCGTTCCCGCTCCCGCATATATACACCTACGTTTGCCTTGGTTCTCCGCGAAGTATTTCCAATGACTACTCATAGCGTACTAAGCGGTTCTCTTGCTAGTCCTTATCGTGCTCGATCCTTGCTTTCGTCTGACCACCGCATTTAGCCTCATCCCTTTTTGCCAGCTCGCTAATATTGTACTGCCTACCGGTTTTGCCCTTCGCCTGTTTTGTGACCACGATTCTGGAACGTTCTCCAACAATAAACAAAGTTCGGCAAATTGTGCCTGCACACGTCTGCTTCTTGTTGCCAGCATTACAGTTATGGTTTATTGTTTGCATACTGATGATTCAAAAATTTATTTTAATCCACTTTAGAGTACAGCTGTTATGTAAGAAAATGTGGAAAAAGTGAAGCAGTCTGAATACTTTCTGAATCACTGTATCACTTTATTGATCTCTTCCGGAAAATTCATTTGTAACATAGGGCATGTATCAGAAGGCATTTAACAAATGGCGTAGAATGCATAAATAAATAACAAATAACAGAACAAAATTGCCAATTACGGTATGCAATATAAAAGTCTACCCTGCCACCTATACTGAGTTTAAAGATGAAGCAAGAACAACTCCTCATAATCTATCCCTCCTTCTCCACCCTCCAAAGGTAACTAGGATACAAATCCAGATTTTTTTTCAAAGGGAGTAAAATGAGCATCAGTGGAATACTGACAAACAATGGTGATCGGAGATGCTGATGCCCAACCAATCATTTATAACCCTCAACACCCAAATATACAAGAGCACACTTTATTTCTAGTTGGAGTAACATGCTGTAAAACTAGCTGTGATCAAGACTTCAGCTTATTGGAGACAACTTACCACTGGAGCAAGAAGGGGAGGCCTTTGATCCGATGTAAGCAGGCTTTAACTGTGTGTGTGTGTGTGTGTGTGTGTGTGTGTGTGTGCGCGCGCACATGTGTGTGCATCAGATTCAATGTAGCAATCTACTAAGGTACTTTAATAAGCATAATTAATATTACATTCTAATGTCTATAACTATACCATATAATGCATGTAAAATTAAATTAGCTTATGATGTACACATTACAACATATAATATGGAAAAATGTATTAAAATTATTTTTTAAAGAAAATTTCATTTAAAGCAAATTTACTATATTTGCTTCATAATATTCCAAGATTGATTTAAAACTTTTAAATCTATAGCTAGATTATGCACGGAAGGACTAGCGCACACTAAAATGAGATCCGGAAAATATAAATAGTTGGTAAACAAAAGTATGTGAAGGAAGGTAATTGAGTGCAATTACAACTTAAATATGGGCTGCAATTCTGAAAAGGTCGCAACTGAAGTTCAAGCTCAAGCAGGAGATAAAAGATTTCCCTTGGCACCATGTGGACTTGTTTTTCTTTCTCACTGAGCTTTAGCAGGAACCCACATGAATGTGCGTCACTCTAAAAAAACCACTGGAATGTTTTAAAAAGTGAATGGACGGCATAATTCAACATAACAAAACACTAAGTAGAATTATGTATGTCAAAGTCCCTGTGGATTTTTTCAGGTGTTTTGGTATTTCTCATTCTTTCTCTGCATCATTGTGTGTTTTTGAAAGAATAACAGCCTCAGAATTATTAGTATGATTCAGTCTTATTCACATGCACACTATAACTTATATGTAACTTGTATTGTTCTTGTGCTCTGGCATAAGACGGCTGCTTTTGCAATCAATGACCAACGTAGCTGAAACACTTCACAGGTATACATGTGTTAATTGCAACATTTCCACACACAATAAAAGAGAGAGACCAAAACTTTACAAAGTAAAGACATTTTGCCGGCAATCCAGGCTAAGTGGTTCTTGAAAATGAACAGGTGGCTTGAATCGAAACAGAAATGAAAGTACTAAACAAATTGTCTTTGTATCGACTGCATGCTGAACTGCAATAAAAATAACTATAATTTCTAATACTGTTTTTAAAATGACAGGGTCCATAAATTCAAAATAAATAGGATACTTTTAGGCAATGCACGGTTTTAAATGAACCGGTAGTGTTTATCACTAAAATTAGTTATTAATTTTATTTTTTAAAATCATGCTTTCAGTTCTAAATCATTATAATTTAACGCATTGTGGCCGACACTTACAGATGTATGAAATTCTTTTTTTTTTTTTTTTTGTACTGTGATGATGGGTTCCTTGGGTTCATTTAAAAATCCTGGTCGACGGTTTTGGGAATATCATCTAAAAGAGCATTACAAAGTCTGAACTAGTTCGTGAGAGCATAGGAATTTAATCGCTGAAGATTTCAGAACGAAGCTAGATATTCATGACGCTACAAAGTAAATGTGTTTAATTTAGAAAAAAGAAAGAAGTCAAGCAAAAGGAAGTTATTAATAACTGATGCAAAACTGAGTTTGAATGATATGAATGTCTGAGGGAGTTGAGCTTCGTAGCGCCCTTTAAGTTTTATGAATGGAAGGTTTCCCCTTTTTGTGAATGAAAAACAACATCAGAACTTCTGATAACAGGGCATAAGACCTGACGCGCTGATTGGACTCAGTGTTACAGCTCCGCCTACGGTTGCTATGGTGTCTATAGATCTTGAATCTGATTGGTGGTAAAACGCGAGCCCAGATTTCATTCACAAAGTCAGGTCATTCATTAAGACAAAGGGAGAAATTCGAGACCTTGAAAGAAAGGGGAAAAAAATCCACCAATGAGCAGCACCCCTGGATAAACAACTGTCTCAAAGCAAGAAAAACGAGTCTTTTATAAAGAAACACTCAAGTCTGGAAGTAATTTGCATCGACGTTTTTATTATTACTACAGTTACCCCTAAAAATAATTTAGGTAAACCAGAAACAGGAAAAGTAAAAAATTGGAGTAAATGTGAGCTGTGAGTAACTCACAATTTATTCACCCAAGTTTCTCTTCAACTGTTTTGCCGAACAGGATGAGATTTAAAAATGCACAATTGTGGGCTGCAGTAAAACATAATACATAATTCTACTTTCCCTTCTTAGGAGAAACTAGAAGTGCATTGATAGCTGTATAACGAAAGAGGGGCTTTAGCTTCAGGGGAATATATCAGTATTGTTCAGTCACTTTTTAAAATCGAATCGTTACAACGGGAAAAATGGAGTCCGTTAAAAGAAAATGTGTCTAAAATGTGCCGGACTTGTCCTGCTACTTAAGATATTTCAGCATACTGACATATCTTAAGATTTACCTTTGTAATACTTAATATATAGTTAAAAATGCAACGCTTACATGTCCATCTCTTCGGTACCAGAAGGTGTTACTTGGGAATGTAAAGTGCATTTGAACGATAAAATGGAAGAGCAGCCGTCGAAGGTGGGGGGGGGGGGGGGCGCACGAGAGCCCGCGCTGATTTGCCTTTTTTGCGTTTTTGTGAATGGAGTTCATAACGTATGTAGCGTTCTCGCCTCTGNGGGGGGGGGGGGGGGGGGGGTACGCACGAGAGCTCGCGCTGATTTGCCTTTTTTGCGTTTTTGTGAATGGAGTTCATAACGTATGTAGCGTTCTCGCCTCTGCATTCACAAATATCCTCCCCCGCTGCTCATGTCGGTCGACCCTCATCCCCCCACCCCCATCTCTCTCTCTCTCTCTCTCTCTCTCTCTCTCTCTCTCTAGGCTGCGTGGATTTAAATTCAACTACAACCTAAATGACCACAAACGGTTAACCCATGGATTGTAAGATGGATGGATATTTTGACCAGCAAGTGCCTTATACTTTAGCAAATGTAAGTGTGGGGAAAACGCTTTGAGAAAAGTGTGTGTATGTGTGTGTTGACGGCTTTGCGCTGTGTTCCAGTCTTGGTGGTTCCTTTGCCTTTTTTCCTCGCTGTCCTGCCGCGCTTGCTGCTCGCGAACAAGCGAACGAACGCGCCCTTCGCCTGTCCATATTGTCTCCTGAGAAGCTTTCCACACTTCAGTGATCTACAGAGACAGGCTAATCATTTCAGGGATTTAACACAATTGTGACTGAAACGTTTCTCCGTCTCACTTGTGTGCTAAACTAACTCCTTTTATCGAGGTTAAAAGGCAGTACAGCTGTGTAACATCCCGAAACGTGTTTTTCTTCGTGCTGCTACTTCAATATTCACGTGTGTTTATGTATTTTCACTTTAGTACATATATCACCAGTTTTTGAACACGATGCTCCACGCTTGTTTTTAGGCTGCATCCTAAACAATTCGAACGTTAACTTCCATTTTCTGATTCGGAAGTGATTGCAAATTCATATAAATAACAGCCTGAATGCCAACAGACTGCAAGTTCTACACAGTTTACCTTCGTTGGGGTGGTTGTTGTATGTAATACTGGACATTTCATGTTGGGTAAATTTCAGCTTGTGCTTAAATGTGTTGTATTTCAGAAGTCACAGGGACATGGGCCCCAAAACAAATTGCTGATGGCAACAAAAAGGAGATATATGGACATGGAACCCCCTCAGGAATCTGAAGGTAAATAGCATGACTACATGTGAATTTAAATGTATTATTAAGAGCAGAACTCCAAATAATGCAAATTATTACAATAAGAATGCTATTGCTGCACAGACTACTTAACCCTTCCTTTTATATTTCTTTAGATCTTTTTCAAGATTTAAGCCAACTTCAGGAAACATGGCTCACAGAAGGTAAGAAGCAAGTTGTAATTTGTGTGTTTTATGCCCATGCATGCTGATGTACACATGTGCCTCATAAAGCACAAGGGCTATTTATGAGATAGGAGGGTTGCATTATTTATTTGGTGTACAGTATTATTGTTAAAATAAAACTTTACCCTAACTCTAACCCTTTACCAGATGTCATTGTCCAAGGTTGACTTACAGTGCTAAACAATCAACTTTGCAATGATGTGGCCATTTACAGAACACTCACTGTATGAAGTGAGACAATATTGGTCAGAGCACCACAGCAGGAATGGTGTAAAAACTTTAAGCTTAGTGCTAAAATACCAGTTATGTTTGTCAATGTGTCAATGTTTTTGAGCAATGAATCAAATCATGGTCTTAATCAAGTTCATAACTTTGGGATCAACTGTATTTATTGTTATATGGTCCAGTTCAACAGTTAAGTTTATCAACCTTTAGATATACTGCAATATCTGTTTAAAATTAATGCTACACTCAAGAGAATTTGTAGCATGGTAAAAAAAACCAGTGTGAATCTGTTACACTGATATGTCCTTCTTTGCTTCTTAAGGAGACCTAATAAAAGGCCTCTAGGCTTCTTGATGTTGGAGGTTTGTTTTGGGAGATACTAAGGACAAAGCTGAAATAATTTAGTGTGTGGAAGCCAGTTTGGTTTTGTTATGGAGCACAGAGTGCAATAAATGCGCATGTACTGGAGGCAACATAAAGAATTAATTCATTTTAAAGAAAAAAAAATTATTTATTAATTTTTTAATTTTACATATTTTTTCTATCCATTTCTTATCTATAAAAGGGTTGTTTTCAATTTCCATGAGTAACCATGGTATATTTGTTGCCAGTGCTTAATTTTGTGTTAAATAATGAGTGGTCAGTTTATTAGGATCCTCTATCAAATAGTAGGTTCTATCTCTTTTGGCCTTCAGAACAGAATGAGTTAGTCTGGACATGAATTCTACAAGAAGCTGGATGTGTTGTGCAGGAATGTTGCACCTCTGGGAAATGATTGCGCTGTGTAAATCCTGCAAGTTGAGTAACTGCACATTCTTGCTGTAAACAGCCCTTTCCACATTATGCTGAAGATGCTCGATAAGGTTGAGATCTGGGGACTATGGAAACCACTTAAGCAAAGAAAACTTGCTGTCATGTTCCTGGAAGCTTTTGGTTACAATACATATAATACATGTAATATGGTACTTTATCATGCTGGAGGTGTCTGTCTGAGTGCAGATAAACTGTAGCAATGAAAGGATGAGCAATGTTCACATACTCTGAGGCATTCAGATATGCTTCAGATTCAGAGGCCCTACCTAACATTTGCCAGGAAAACATTCCCCACACCATCACATTTCCACCACCAGCCTGTACTGTTGACACAAAACAGGTGGACTCCATGGACTTATGTTGCCTGTGTTATCTCTTGAAAAGATTGTGTGTGCAAAGCCCAGGATTATTATTTTAGGAAGTGCATGGATCAGTACACTTAGTACCAACTATGGTGCCACCTTCAAATCACTAAGGTCACTTGTTTAGCCCATTCCAGCACTGCCCGTTGAGCACTGACTAATGCTAGAAACATCGGGCTGCCTGATTTACACCGCACACTGCAGCCACTAGACATATGACTTGTTGAAATATACACTATGTGGCAAAAGTATGTGGACACATGGAGCACCACACCCATGAAAACATGCAGTTTAATACAGAGTTCGTTCCCTTTTGCTGCTATAACAGCCTCCACTCTTCTGGGAAGGTTTCCACTGTATTGTGGAACATAGCTGCAGGGATTTGCTCCCATTCAGACACAAGAGCATCAGTGAGCGCAGGCACTGATGCTGGGTGATGGGGCCTGGCTCACAGTCATCGTTCCAGTGCACCCTGCTGTGTTCAGGTCTGGTCAGACAAGTTCTTCCACACCAGACTCAGTAAGCCATCTCTTTATGGACCTTGCTTTGTGCACAGGGTCATTGTCATGCTGAAACAGAACAGAGCCCTGCTTCCTCAAACTGCTGCCCCAGAGTTTGGAACTCGGTAGTGAGTTGCAAATTAGAACAGACGATTTTACACTCATCACGCTTCAGTACTCGGTGGTCCTGTTCTGTGAGCTTGTGTGGGGGCAACTGTTTCATGGTTCAGCTGGCAGGTCTAGCAGGGCAGGAATTTGACTGATTTGTTGGAAAGGTGGCCTCCTGTGACAGTGCCATGCTGAAAGTCACTGAGCTCTTTAGTATGACCCAACCTTCTGCAGATGTTTGTCTCAGGAGATGCATGGCTGTATGCTAGTTTTTTTGCACCTGTTACTAATGGGTGTAGCTGGAATAACCAAACTCATTAGTTAGAAGGGAAGTCCGCAGACTTTTAGCCATGTAGTGTGAAGCCAATTTGTCTGAAGGTGGAGGGTGTACTTAATAAACTGGCAACTGGCAGTGTAAGACCTATAATAACAGCAAAAGTGGAGTCTTTTGTCCATTGAGTTCACCTTGAGAAACAGTTCATATATTTAGTGTTTTTAGCTATGGTTGTGGTAAATATTATTTAAATAACTACTTGAATGGCCAAATGTATGAAATTATACACTTTATATTCTTCACAGGTTTATTCCATTGTTATGCTTGTGAAAATGTCATCATTAAATCTGAGGTTGTGCCTGATTTTCTGTAGCTGTACTCTCACTGCATCTTTGTGGGGGTCTGAATTACAGCACAGCTAAAGGACTGCATAAGTTTTCATGAAGGATAATTTTTTTTTACAGTTTTATGTGTTTTACAGCTGTGAATGTAATTAACGTAATAATAAACAGCGACTGTGACCAGTTACAGCCATCAATGACAGAGGAGGAATTGGAGGAATAAAATCTTCATAGTGATTCTACATAACCGTTAGTGTGACTAACTGCAGAGAGAAAGCAGATATTTTCGAGTATACTGTACATATGACACCGTGAAGCTCTTAGCTGTGCTTGCAAGCATATCACTTGATCCACATTACATAATAGAGATAGATTGAAATCTAAAGCATCCTTTCTTCATTTCTGTGTAGTTTAACACAGTTTTCCATATACAGCACTAACATGGGATGAGATTTAATATTGTAGAATGTTCCTGCATAAAATACAGTGGAGGCAAGTAACTCTTGTGTCATGTTGTTGTCCATTCTGTTCTGATTTCAGAGTGAATACAAAGTGCTTTCTGGTACATAATCTTTACAGCATTTGTTATGTGTGACAAAGTAGCTGACGGAGGGCAGAGAAGCTCTTGTGCCAATTTGGTGCACGTTGCTGCGGCAGCTGAGAGGAAACATATATGACGAACATGCTTGTTTATAACAGGTTTTATTGCTCAGTGTCCTCAGCTCCAATACAAAGATGCCAGCACTGATATAGGTCTACATGTGGAATTTGTGTGGAGTCTTTTGTACAATGAGCGTTGCAAAACTGGAGTACAGAATCGGCCTCATGCAACTGAAAACACATTAAACAATGGACAGTTGAGTACTTTTCATAATTTCTTTAAAAAATTACAAGAGTTGATCAGTTAAAGGATGAAATAGTTTTGTGAAGCTGGTCCATGTTTGCTGGTGTTTGATAAAAGATATTATTATTGTGCGATTGTGGTTATAGATGATTCACCAACAGAGTCAATAAAGCCCTGGAGCAACTGTGCAGATGAATGGAAAAATACTTGGCCTGGAATGTGTTTTTTTAAGTCAGGGAGAGGGAACAGAAAAGTTCTCAATGAAGGATTTCAGAAACTTGTCCCATCTTGCCCTTCCATTTTCTTGTATTTTTATGACTGAGATTTCTTAGCTCCGCCCAGGATCTTCTCTGCTATAGAAGTCATCTAAGGTTCTTTCCAACAAAAAAGGAAACTCGCACCCACAGACATAGATACACTTCTGGTCTTGTGCTGACATGAATTTGAGTTCTCGACACGGCTGGAAGCTAACCACCAACATAAACATAAACGAAGACTGGATTAAGCATAGCGTTTGTTTTCCAGGCTGAAATGCCTCACACCAATGAGTGAAGCGCCCTGATTCCTAGACTGTCCCTGATTTTTTTCTAAAAGAAATTCATCATATATTATTTTAAGCCAATAGGAACTAGATATGGTTATTTATTATTTGGAAGATTTGACTTACCAAGTATTGGCTTCACCCTCATTAAGCATTTAAAGCCTAATTCAGTCCCTTAGGGCAAAGCTAAAAGAAAATTGGGAACAGAAGGAATGATTTAACTGTGTAGGAAGTACTTATGAAATGAGTGTAAGCATGGACTTTGTGAAATGGCCACACTGCTTTCCTCTCCACAGAAAAAGGAAGGGAAAGATGTGACAGCCACTTTGGTATTATTTCCTATTTGATTTTAGTTTTCCAACTTCGGTAATGGTTTGGCAGTAGATGGGCAAAATAAGAACACGGCACTCAGACCGAACGCTGAGCAGCACTTTGCTGGCTTGGATGATGTCAGAGGCCCCAAGTGGGTCTTACACACTAGCAACTAATACTATATTCTGGAAACCTAAGCTGCACTTAAAGCTTCTCAGATATCTGAAATAATGAAAAAATAAACGTTTTACCTTGGGTTTCAATCTGCAGTGTTGGTCATATCAGTGGACTAGTCACATGGTAGTAGCTGAGGTGGATGTGCTTAAGCACCATCCGTGGGACTCCTCCCCTATGGCCCTCAGAGAGGGTGTTTGGAGCAGTAGGTCAGACATCAGAATACTGTATTTCAGGGACAGTCCTGGTTAACCAGGTACTCTGCATTTACTTATTCTATTGCTCATTTATAATATGATTTTTTTATAATACTTCTTATTAGAGTGCATTTGTAGTGTTCAAAAGTTTTCCATAGACGGATATTTCATAACCAGTAAAAATGAGTAAATTGGTAGCTAAAATGTACCTTTTTTACTTAGAAAGTGTTTTCAGCCATATGGGCAATATAAAATGTCCTTTAGTTGCTTCTAAGAATAGACCAGCAGACTCGTACTTGTGACAGTTTGACATGTTTTATAGTTATCAGATTTTTGCACATATCGTGAAGATGGTTTGGTATATATTGCCTATTGTATGAAAATGAAAGGTAAAATGGAATTTTTGACTGTGTACACCTATGTGTAACTGGAAAAACTGGCTGAGACATGAAAAAGGGCTGTTATGTGACTGTATTTACAGATAGAAAATAAAATGTCTGTCCACAGATGGTGAGGGTGGCTTCAGGTATTAAGCTGATGGCAGGGAAGTCTGTTACCTTCACCCTGCATTTTTCTGTTAAGACTCAGTGCTTATTTTCAGTTTCTCCATAGCTGCTTCTTCCTTGGTGTGGTCAGGGTTTTATGGTGCAGGACTATCCTTTTTAGTGTTACTCGTGGTCTGCCAGCCTTTAAATTATAAAGATGTATAACTTTTTTAGCGCTTTTCATCTACCTTGGATGCATGTACTTTAAACATGTAAAATGCAAAGTATACTTTTGAGATGAAACCCATTAATTTTGCATTTAGACAGTTCCCGGTGTGGACACAGACTGCAGTACACTTTCTCAGGGGAGAAGTCCAGATGCCCATTTGTCATTTCATTGTTATCCTTCGGTTGCGTTGCTTCGGGACAACAAGCACACAAGGTCTGTTTTTCCTTCTCAGGCAACGTAGGTACTTAAGTGCAGTAATTCAGGCACATGGTGTGAGAGTGTTTCTGGTAGAAAGTGTGTGTGGATTACCTCATGTGACATTACCTCTCAAGCATTACATGCAGTCGGTGGATAATATTTGACAGAATACATTTGTATGAGAAAAGGGTGATTTATTCAAGTGGAAAGGTAAGTTACCTGATGCACCAAGGCAAGTTTAGCTGTCTGCTAAACAACAGTGTTTTTTTACAGCCATAACAATTTTAATACTTTATCTCCAGCACTTTGATGTGGATCCCTGAAAAAAGTGAAACAGTACACATTGTGGAAAAATCCCATGTTTATCCTCAGCAGGCATCTTTAAAGCATCGTTCACCTTGGTAAAGCCATGTAGACCTCACCCTGGATAAAGGGCTGTACCATTGCTGTGTTTCTACGCTCATACAAGAGTGCCAAACACGGGCTAATTTGATGAGACCAACAGGATACTTTTTTACTGTTGTGGTGCCTTACCATCAGCTCCTGAAATGAACTCCAGTGGTCTGACATGGACATACCTTTCTGCTATAAAGGTCCCACTTCCTCTCATGCCCAAAATTTGTCTTTGTTACTGTCTCTGTCTCTCATACCAGTCTTGGCCCCCAACCTCCAGCCTTTCTCTTCTGCTGAGTTTTGAAAAGGCTAAAAGTAGGTGACACTTTGTAGGATGTTTCACCAAGTACTTTCCATTCGGTATCTCAGGGTATTATTTACTAGCAGACACACTTCAATAGGCAGTGGGGTAAAAGTCAGGGAGAGTAGAGTGTATCAAGGACTGGGTCCTTCCTTTTTGTGATGTCAAATATTCTTGTTCATCATAGGAGAACTTGAATGTTACTACAGGTGAATGGATTCCAGCATGTGCTATGCTTTCTTATTTGACAGGCATGTAACTTTATGTGCTTCTGTGTTCTTTCAGTGTCACTGGAGCTCAACCACTTGAAATTCCCTGAGTAGTTGCAGGACACAGCTAAGGCTGAACTGTAACATTAGATAGTTGCAGCCATGAATTATGTGGCACAACAGCTTAACCTGTAGGGCTACAGATGTATCCCGGCCACTCAACTGGTTGCTGCGCTCAAACATGCAGAGCAAATGTGAGAAGGTGTTTTCCTGTGATGTGGCACGGCTCTCCTGAAATGTGATGTGTGATGCGCAGTATGTAAAGAAAGCAAACACCTTAACAGAGGTGGATATTTCTGTGTATTAGGGCACTGGATTGTGAGAGGCAGTGGCTTAAGGCTAGAATGAACATAATATAACTGAATAAAACAAATGTCAGTTTCTTTTTTCCCCTTTTTTACCCAAGTCAAAAATGAGCCTCTGTGCAATACTGGAAAGGAAGTTTCATCCAATTGAACATCTCAGCTGATATTGATACAAGAGATGCAGGATTTCATTTTCAGAACCATCACCAGTGTTGCACCAGCTTTGGGCTTGGGGTTTATTTTGTTATATATCTGTTTTTCACCTTTACTGATGCTTTTTTATCTTTGGCTCTGTGTGACCATTAGTTTCTCTTCAGCAAGGCTATTTACCAATTCATGTAGAAGAAAAGAGTATCTCTCAGGACCTTCTAACAAGAAGTGCCTGCTAGTCAGTCTGAGCTCTGTGCAAACACAGCAATAGCTTTAACTGACCTAAAGTGGCTCTCTGTTGTGCTAACTGGACAGGTGCAGAGAAAAAGACAGTTTTCACATTTTCGTTGTATCTCAAAACAACTTGAGTTAAGAACTTCAGGGGTGTCTACTGTACTACCCACCAAATCTGGAGTAGCTGAACATAGTTGTGATGAGTTACTGTACACAAATCCGCCAGCCAATAATCCACCAATTAGGTCTCCATTGTCTACATAAGGATAATTCAGGTTCCAGGCCAGGAAAAATGTATTGTAAGCATTTCAGGCAACATACAATGAGTAAAGCTATTGAAAAGTCAGGCTGTTTTGTAGGGTGGTGTTCATGAGACTAATTTCTTATTTTCTGCATGTTTGCTAACTGTCTCTTGCTTCTCATTGTGCACAGCTCAGGTTCCAGACAGCGACGAACAATTTGTCCCTGATTTCCACTCGGAAAACTGTGAGTAAACATCCAGTTTGTGTGTGTGTGAGCTTGCACGTGTGATTCTGAGGAGAGAACAGGATGGTTGAGAGAAAAGTGCTGAGACTGGATGGCTGGGTGTAAGAAGTAATTTTGTGCTGTAATCTCTGAAGTTTGGGTATTTAGAAACGATTAGCTTCTTAAATCTACGTGCATGTGTTCTCAAAAACGGTGATGAGGTGAGCCAGTTTAAAAGCCTATCAATGCTCTTTTTAAGTTAGTCCACAGGGGAATCCATTGAAAGACCTGAAAAATATACAAATTTGTTTCTCATTAACCCTAAACCTTTGTTTTATTGACCTGTGAAATAAATATTCTTTTAAGGTCAAGCAGACACAATGTAAGCTTTAACCAAAATAATGTTGTTTTTAAAATATAAATTGGCACAACTTTTCTGCAACAAAACTTGGAAGACATTTTTCTCATAAATTTAGACAAATCTATGAAGTATATAATGTTTTAAATATGTGCAGAGACCATCATTAGTACAAATGTTATTTAATCAATCTCATCAATAAACCTAAATTCCCAATACAGCTGAAACACAAAAACATACTCCTTAAATACAAAGACTGTTACAGGTAAAAAGGGCAATGCGCCACTGGACAAGAAGAATTGTTAGTGTTTTGTATATAAAGAGAGGTGTCATGCAGCTTCCACTGGCTGTGCTTAAGCACATGACACGCAGATGATATCTTCACTCACAGTGGTGAAGATAATGGAAGCAGAGTGGGATACATATGTCCTGTTCCATCATTACATTTGCTGGTCTTGATCCCTCAGTGTGGAGAAAGCATGACGCTATAGAGAGGTCAGCGATACGCTGGAATTTGAGCCTGAAAGCAGGGACTAGTGGGGTAGTAATGTTATAACACCTTCGTGTCTGGCAAACCTATCTAGAGTGCTTCCCTTTTTTCACTTGACAACAGGAAACAAGTGCACATGACCTTCTTCCCTTCCCTTTTGAACTTGTGCAGAATGTATTTGCCAGTGACTCGATGTCCAATTTAATTCATAATCTACTGCTTATTTACACTATTTTTGCATATATGTTGTTGATTTTACTGAGAATAACAGTAAATGTGTACTGTAGAAGGGTGCTCTTCACCGTCTCTAGGCTGTTCTCATAGACGAAGCTGAAGGCCATTCCAGCTGGACAGCAGGTCATGCTGTGTTAGACTGTGGCCACAAAAGTACTGACCACCTGAACCCGACTGAGACCAGAACCTTATGCACTTCTGAAATGAGAGACTATGCACACGTTCTCAGTCCCCTTCATCTGAATCCCTTCCTCTTTGTCTTCTCTTACATGACACTAAGCCCATATCAACCCTGCCTCTTTCTCCTCCCTTTGTATCCTTCTCCTTGTCACTGCAACATCAGCATTCACAGCACTCTTCCATTTTCACTGCTCCTTGCCAACTGCTTTCTTCATGCATTTCTTTCTACCCATGTTTCATTACCTCTTGGTGATATTGTGTAAAATTAATCAAGACTAAGTCATTTGCCTCTGTACAAAACAGAGCTCCTATGCAAGAAGTCTGCAAAAAAAGGTCATATTGTAAGGAGTCATTTGTGTCCCATTTGCTCACATCTTCTACTCCAGGTTTACACACAGAATTTCGAAAATATGTTTGAATGTCTTATCAAACCTGTTCATTGCTCATTCACTAGATAAGTGAAATACTTTGCTCTTGCTTTCCTTCTCAAGCACTTACACACACACACACGGTCTCACACATGCTTTCAATTGCTTCTGCTTCCCCAGGTGACCCTTCATTTGGGCAGTGCTGCAGCTCCACATGTACCCACGTGTTCCCGATGGGGTTTTTTATAAATAGGGTGTTTGTGAGGGACCGGCTGCAGCAGTGTGTTGAGCTGCGGGAGAAAATCTCCATTCATAAGCAGTGAGGCCTTAGAGCCACACAGTGAATGGGCTACAGTGTAAGCTTTATTAAGTGGTGCAGGATGGGCTGGCAGAGGGGAACTGCAAATTGACTGGGGATTTTTGCTCTTAAATTTTAATGTCAGGGGGTTTTTTTGCTCTGTTTAGCTTAATGCAGAATGAAATACATTAGATGGTTTGCAAGGAGCACTAAAAATATCAGGGCTGCCCAGCACTGAACAATAACTATCCACAGAGCACAAGCCGGTAAAAATGCCACAAAATAACTCCTGGCAGAGGGGTGCGGCCCAGGCCAGGACAACATGGTGGTGCAGCATAGGTTTGAATCCAGCTCATTTTGTCTGTGCATGTTACCTCCAGGCAGTCCAGCATCTTCCCACAGTTCAGACACCAATTTCAGGTTAATCGTGACTCCTAAATTGATGGTAGTAAGTGAATTTGTGTTTATTTGGCTGCCTTGAGATGGACTGGCATCTTCTCCAGGGTGTGACCCTCCTAACCAGTGCCCAGCGAGTCCGGGATGTGTTCCAGACCACCACGATCCTGGCACTGACAAGCGGTTAATACAAGTGAGTGTGAGTGAGTGAGTGACTGTGATCATGGTTCTTATTTATTTGTCCACAGCATTCAAACTGAACGGTATCAACATTGCATGGTTATGCTTACACATGTACAACCTGCTGCACGTTTCCAAAATAAAAGGAAAAATACCTCTGGAACAGTGTGCAAAGCTGGTGCACACTTACTCCAAAAGACTCACCAAATATTAATGTATAGTGTTTGAATACTTACCAAAGCAGCATATTTGACTTTTTCATTTTCTTTAAAATATTTGCAATTTATTTTGGCTATGACAATTTGTAAAATACTAGTTGGAAAAACATGTTTAAGTATAATTTGTAATCCAAACAAAGTTGATAACTTTTGAGGGGTTTGCAAGGTTCTGAATTTATTTATTTAGGTTCTGTATCTGACTCGCAGTTAGCAGCTGGATTGTCTGCAGCTTGCTGGACCTTGAATCCTTGTTCATCATGAACCTGGTCACTGTGAGGTATCGGGAGTAAAGGACAACCAGGTTGAGAATACAGCTCACTCAGTACATGAGAGGAGCACATATTGTAATTATTAAACTCACATGTTTGGCATTGATGAGTTCATTCTAGGTGTAAATGGTTTATTTGCTGGTTTTATCACCTCAGGTGTGTTAGTTTCAGGGTATTCAATGTATTCCTTGCAAAGTGAATATTCCCTGCCTTGTCCTTCTTTGTTCTTCAGGTTTCATAACAAGTTGTGTACAATTATGTAATTTCAGAACCTACCAAGAAAATGATATGGGCATTAAACATTGAGAGGAAAACTATACTGGAGACTAAAGGACCTTTAGCCGAGAGTCAATACTCCATATTAATTACTCTGACCTCCACACAAAACTCTCCCCAAAGTCATCTTTGTACATGGCTTGGAAATCCCTCTGCAGCAAAATCGAGTTGTCAAACTTATTTATGAAAGGAGTCTGTTTTACTGAGAAGGCTTTGAACTTCCTTCCTGTTATATATTGAGTAACTTGGGCACTAAAAAACTACTGAATTTAGCCATGAATCCGGCTTAATTCTGCTAAATTGTTTTTTTTTTGTTGTTGTTCACTTTTGCAATGTCATCTAGGGGATAGAGAAGTGAGATTTTCAACATGCAGCAATTCTCCTGTCACATGAATTTCATGACACATGGAATGAAGCACAGGCAAAGGGCCTGTTCAGCTCCACCCTGAGCAAACCCAGAGTCAGAGTTTTCTCCCACACCTCCCCAGGCTGGTGCTGGGAAGCAAAGGAGAACTACATTGTTTCATGGTCTACTGAGATCCTCACAGAATCTTATCAGTCTCGGTATTTGACAGGCAAGATTAGCCCACAGGTGGTGGCATATGATCTGGTTAAAGAAACACGCTTGTGACCAAATGGTGACCAATGTTTTAAAAAGTGAAACTGCAACTGTAGTGACTCTGGATGAATTTCAGCATTTTAAATTGTTTAAAATGATTTTTGGTGTTTTAACCAACACGGCCAGCTGTTACGTAACAGTAATCCACACAGCAGATGCTTTATTGCTGTGCTGCATTATCATAACATTTACATGCATGTTCATTTAGCAGATGCTCTTCTCCAAAGTAATGCAGAATAATTATTAACTAGTATGTAGCTGACATCTTTATTCATCTAACTGTGATTTAAAATGGTAGATACACTTCACTAAACAGCCACTTATACACTACAGTAATGTAACACTCACAAACACACACATGGAAATTTATACTCTTGAATTCACCTGGGTTACTGGAGTGTTTAACAGTTTTCCAGTAAATTATATGTTCCTTTCTAACCTTTGGTTAAGTTCTGGGCTACCACAACCCTGTGCTGGAGAAGCACTTGTTGATAATGGTTGGAATAAAAACTGATTTTTGTTTGCATAAAATTCTGATAACTATTTTCATTTCAGTCAAACTAACATGTCTGTGAGCTAATGCATAAATTAGGCTGTAGCAGCATTATTCTGGTTTCCGTGTCTGATGAAAAGAAGTACGTGTCTGCTTTTTTCATGGGTAATATTAGGTGATGAGATTCTGGCAGAAATGTTTATGTTGTTAATCCTTAAATTCCTCATGGCCAGTAAAATATAATAATCTCTTGGTATCCGAATCTAATTTGGCCGTGAAAACACATCGGGTGCCCTTTTTTCAGATACCAAGTGTCTATTTCCCATTATCTTAAATGGAGGAAAATAAATAATGTGCCCCCAGTCCATCAGAGAACACCTGTATAACTATGAAACCTTGAGCTGAGCAGAATAAACACTGTAAACAGCAGTTACATGATTAGAAAACACTGAATGTGGTCATGAATGTGTGTTTATACCATGGTGGAGTGTGTACAGCACAGCACATTTTACACTTTAGTCACTGCGTTATACACAGGAGGCGAGAGGTTCGCAGCCCCATTTCAATCTCATGATGTATTGAATAAAGACGAGTGTCACAATGAAATACTAGCTGCCTCTATTTCACACAAATAGGTTTATTTTAAAAAATTAGATGTGCAGCAAATGTGGTGATAAGAAACATAAGACTAAGTTGATAGCGTAACTGTGTTAGCAGTGTTTGTAATGCAAACCAAAGCATTCTGTGGCACCTTAGCTGTCTGTCTGGAATTCTGTTAGCCTTTAAGGATTTTTCAAAAAGAACATTCAGGCAGCTTTTACAGGATGTCACACAACCTACACCCACTGAAATATGCAGTAACACGCACCTCTAAAATACCACTTAAATAACTTTACTTTCGTGTTATTTAGGGATCCGTTTGGTGTGGTGTTAATGAAAAACCTACAATAAACAGCCAGAACTGTCTCTTCTAAATTGAAATTGTAGTGTCTCCAAGTCTCTTTCTGCATTCCTTTTTGCAAAATTCGAGGGCATCATTTTAACCCCTGTTTCTCCAAAATATGTTTCTGCTTTTATTTGCCTAACTAAAGAGAAGAATCGGTAAAAAAGTGGTTGGCTTTGAGGATGCAGGCACTGTCACAGTATGACTGCTGGGTCAGACCTTTTTGTAAATTAGATATACTTACCCAGGTTTGTATTTCAACTTCTGACTGGGGGCCTGTCCAGTCCAATCTGCACTTGCTGTAGGAAAGGCATAAACATAGCTTTGCGTGGCTGTAAATGAACAGCTGCTGCTGTTTACTCTGTGAGGCATGTAAAAACATCCTGTACTGTAAACTTGCTGAAATCCACCCCTAAAATAATAAACACAGCTAAAACTAGGTTCACATCTCCACCTTGGGTGGGTTTTGCAGCTTCGAGTGACATCAGTGCTCAAGAAGGTCTGGGGAACGTTGCAGAGGTTTTAAATGACCTAGAATGTGAGATGTGTGTGTTTTGGGGTGATGAGTGATGCTGGCTGTGCCCAACCGCAATCTGACCAGTGTTTCCCTTGTGCTTTAGGAAATAATGCTGGCACCATTATTTTTTTCCCCAGAACAAAAGTACTGTTGGCACACTTTTTCTTCTCACTTGAAGCAACAGAAGTTTTCAGATCTTTATTGCACTTTATGGCTTCTGTTTCAGTTACACACCACTGTATTGAAGTCATAGCCCTGCACTGTTAAGCAGTGTGCAGCTTGGCTGAGGGCATCCCTAATGATGGCTGCATATGTTTATCATCTGAAGTGGTTTCTCTAAGGTGTGTAGGAGGAACTGGCCCACATTGTGTCTGGCACAGTGGGAAGGAATAGGTGAAGTTGTGTTGTGCACTGACAAACCTTGCTGGAATGTGGTGTGTTTTTACTTGTGTGGAGGTATATTAATATTTGTCCTTCTTGAATTCTATTCCTTACAGTACAGAAAAGATATGCTGTATTTGTTCTTTAAGCTTCCCAGCCACTGCAGTTTTTTCTTTTCATCTCCTCAGTTGCCAGCTGCTATTTTAAGTTCTAACTGGCTTTTTGTTCCCTTTTCTCATATTTGTGGGACTTGTGCTCACATGTCCAGCACACTTGTCAATCTGTTGAGAAGAGCACTTTAGAAACATTGATTGAGTTAAATTCCTGCCTAGAAAAAAAGTTTGTTTTGTGTGCCAGTGTAGTTGCAGTGCAACAGTTTCATCATGGGCCTGACAGGAGGTGCAATGGGGGAAAATAAAAAACGTTGTGTTTTCCTTCATGTTCTTTCAGAATTTCTCCATGCTATATAACATCATCTCATTCCCATTTTTAATGCATGAAATCCTGCTGCAGATATATATACAGTGCAAGTCAGAAGCCCTCTTTTTCCTTTTCCACCTACCAGTGGTTGCATTCCACAGTCCTCCTGTGAAGATCAAAAAGGAGCCACAGAGTCCAGGCTCAGACCCCAGTCAGTCCTGCAGCCACAATCAGTCCTTCTCCTACCCCAGTGGAGAGCAGTGCCTTTATTCCAGGTGAGTCTGTGTGATATTTGATCAGAAACATTGCCAATGGCACTGTACTTATCTCCCATGGTTAAGGAACTAGACTTAAATCATTAAGGTTCATGGTTCAAGTATTATGAAGGATGTTTTTTTTTTTATTTTTAAACAAGTTACTTAACAAGTCTGATCCCGTTAAAGAAGTGTCTAAATCTTTGCTCTATGAGCAAACTAGAGACAGCTGCACTTATAAGCTGTATGAGCTGCTTTGAACAGAAGACTTTATCAACCAGTTGCAGCGAAAATGTCTCTGTCGAACTTTAAGGAATCTTCCCTCAGCAAGATTCTGTAGGTATATGCTATTATGTCAGCTGCAAGCTAGGGAAGTATGTTCCTGTGAAATGTCTCACGTCCCCCAAGCCACTGTTGATAATGCACCTCTCCCTGTTTCACCAGGTTTGAGCAGAATCAAAATAACTGAGTTCTGTGTTTGCTTGTAATGTGAATTCATGTCCCATTCCAGTGCCTATGAGCAGAAGAGAGTTGTGGGACCCAAGACCTCCAGCCCTGGAACTCCCATGTCTCCAGTGCAGCATTACTCCCCCAAACCCCCCTTGATCATTCGGCCTGACTCAGGGTACAGGAACCCCCCTGCCCAAACACAGCCCCACTCCAGCCCCAACATTTCCATGGAAAACAGGTAGCCTAGCAGAGCAAACACACATAAAACATGCAAAGCAACAGATAATAGTTGCAGACAGTGTGTTTGTCAGGTTACTTCAGGTCAGGTCTGTCAGGTTTAAACAATGTATTGTCTATTAAATGCTAACGGTAGAGCTGTAGTGCAGAGGTATGTGTTCTGAGACTCCTGAGGAAAAAGGGCAGTAGGAGATCAAAAAGGGCCAGATTCCATATTTTCAGTTCTAGCGTCAAAAGTTTCAGCTTAGACAGCATGGTGGTACAATGAGTAGCACTGCTGCCTCAGAGAGTTTGGGCTGTTAGTGTGTGGGTTTGAACCCACCTCAGTCTGTGTGGAGTTTGCATGTGCTCCCCATATTTGAGCAGGTTTCCTCTGGATGCCCAGGTTTCCTTGCACAGTCCAAAGACAAGCATTTCAGGTTAACTGATCTGTGTGTGTGTGTGTGTGTGTGTGGGTGGCCACCCTGTGATGGACTGGCATCCCATCCAAGGTGTAGTTTCATTGCCTTGCACCCTGTGATTCTGAGATCAAGACCCCTGTGATAATGAACAGATGGGTAGTTTTAGCTTTTCAAAGCTGTTTTTGGTTCACTTGCTATTTGACTCCTTTTTACCATTTGGCTTCAGCAGCTTAAGTTTCATGGCAGTTTTCACTGAAATTTTTCACACAGTATCTTCAGGTCTGGGATTGTGAGAGTTCAGGCTTAGATTTTTTTTTTTGGTTTTCTGTCTCCATCAGCACCAAATATTCCAAGCCACCAGCAGAGATGTGCCCCCAGTATCCAGCCTTACAGCAGACCCTGCAACGGGCCCACCCTGCCCCCAGCGGAGGTGGGGGAGGTGGAGGCAGGGGATACCACCACCAGCTCTCTGAGCCCTGCATGCCATACATGCAACAGAACGTCAAACAGGAATACTTAGACCCCTTGTATGACCAGGCTGGTCACATGGTGGGGCTCCTGTCCCAGCGATATCCTCCAGCTCACATGATGGTTAAGCAGGAGCCCACGGACTACACTTACGATCCTGGTGAGTTGTGGCACAGACACTGAAAGCCGTGAAGGAGAAACACAGCAGATGTTCAAATTAGTCAATGATATCAAGGAAAGAGGAGGGTTACGTTAAAAAGAAAAATAAATTATTAATCCAAATTTTCTTTAACAGTGTCCTTTTAAAACATGTATTTAATTTAAAATGTATATAAATACAGCCTGCTCTGCAATTTTTCCCTACTTATAATACAGATGGACCTGTTCGAAACCTAACCACAATCATACACAACACAGCACAACACAGCACTACACAATACTGCACTACACTACATTACACAGCAGTACACTGCACTACACTGCACAGCACAATACAGCACTACACTGCACAGCACAATATAGCACTACACTACACAGCACTACACTACACTACACAGCAGTACACTGCACTACACAGCACTACACAATATAGCATTACACTACACTACATTGCTGTACAGAGATTTTGAACATTTTCTCCCATCAGCTACTCTGTCCATTTCTCTCATGAAGATTTTTGCTTTTATATTTTTCATGTTTATTTCTTTCAGTTTTATTCATTTTTAAACTTTAGGCTCAAATTAAAACGGTTATCAGAGGACGAGATATTAACCTACTGGAACCTACTTATTAAGTATCATGTTTAGGATCTTTATTTAATGCAAGTTTCAGCAGTCTGGATGTAACCATAGTAATATCAGTGCTTTAAGCACTAGGCCAAGTGTTCTCTGTTAACCAATTGGCCTTTTGGTTTGCTAGTAACTAGACAGCTGTCCTACACTTTGCCAGAAGCTCTCAGACCAACAGTCACATCGCACCTCCCTGCCCTGTGCTGGTCTCCCTCTCAGCTTAGTGAAGCGACAGTTGTGCCTTAATTGTTCCTTTTTCCGCCACAGTGCTGCCTCCTCCCCTCCCTCAGTGTGAGGCAAAGGAATTTCATTGAGAAAATGGAGGGCACTAGAAGGACTCGAATCCCCGGTGGATGGCTCTCGGGTGTTGGGTTGCATCAGTGGCTTCCTCTTCTGCAGGCAGATGAACTCATAATGGAAAAATGAGCGTGACCGCAGTAACTAGAGCCATGCTCTCACTGCACAAAAACAAGAGGGTGGGGGAAAGGGCTTAGCAGCACAGTAAAAGCCCACATTTCTGAAAGGAAAAAAGTGAAACTGTGTCTTGGCCCCCTCTTACGGTAGCAAAGTGATGCTGCGGGAAGAGCTCCTTTAACCAGTTTGAAAGGAATATTGAGCGAAATCGTAAGAGTCCAGAAGCTGAAATCCAGGTTTTGCATGAGTAAAATATATCTGTTAAGGAGTCTTTTTGATAAACTTATTACACTTTCAGTCATTAGCCTTTATCAACAGAAAGAGAAATGTTAATATGAGGGTTTAGTCTTATTACTGATTTTTCCATAGGATTACAGTCATGCCTTCAGAGATACAGCCATTTCAGTTTTGCAAATTTTATTTAACTTTTAAATAAATAAAATTTTATTTTATTTAATTTTATTTATTTTTAGTTGGAATTAATATTTCCTTTCTTTAACTAACTTTGTTTTAACTAATACTAATACTGGCCTTTGCTTTGGCTTATAAGCCATTTCTTTGCATGTATGATATATATATTTGAGTTCAGCCTGTCTCTTGACAGCTTAACAGCAAGCTGTTTACTTTTACTTAGACACATTTCTCTAACAAATGCAGCAATTATTATGTAGTATTTAACTGACACTGTTATCTTAAATGATTTAGAGTGCTAGATATGGTAAGTACACAAAAATTCTTCATTCATATATGTTGCACTGCAGTTTTACCATCACAGTACATACAAAAACTCCTCTCAGGCTGGGCAAGAGTCACACAGCCTGGCATTGTGAGACACCAGTGCCACTAACCAGGCCAACAACCACTGTCTTCTCTGCAGCTATGGTTTGGCTTGAATTGCACCAACTTAAGTTGGCTTGAGTTAAACCATGTTTATTGTTCTGTTTTGTTTTTTAATCATTAGAGGATCAATTAATACATAAACTTTGAGCACCATATGTATCTTGTTCTGTTTGTGCGCATCCATTAAGCAGACAGTACATAATGCTGGTAAGAGCTGAGGGAGGACAGGCAGACAGCCATAAACACAATCATCACTTTCGGAGTGGAGTCCCATACAAAGAGAAAATTGCTAAAGCAGCTTGTGGAAACATATTCTTTTTCCAATATAATACATTTATACATTCAGTACAGCGGCACTTTGCCCATCATACAGTCTTCTTATCTTCACAAACATACTTCACTGGCCCAGGTGTGCATTATTATTATTATTGTTGTTGTTGTTGTTAATAATAATAATAATAATAATAATAATAATAATAATAATAATAATAATATTAAGTCTAGCAGATGCTTTTCCCTATTGTTGTACATCATGTTAAGCTACTTGCAATTTTGGAAAAGTGGAAAAAATATTATTTAAAAAATTATTAGTTATTTATATTTATAATAATAACTATTAGTTATTAGTTTTTTCCTGGAGTTACCTGGTGCTGCCTGGCTTAGAAACTGGAAAGGTAAAGACTAACAACGCATTTTGTATCAGAAAACTGTATTACCCTTAAGTTTTTGCATTTAGTACATGAGTATTGTTAGTGGTGTGGAATAGGTGGGTGTCACAAAGAGTGACACACCAGTTGTAGCACAATGGAAAGGTGAAAAGAGAAAAGTAGTAATAAAATATATGACACCAATCTTTATAACCTTTATCTTTCCCTGTCACTGGTTACAGTTTTTCCTGCAGCTCCCCCCTCACCCTTCCTTGGTGTGTGTGTGTGTGTGTGTGTGTGTGTGTGTGTGTGTGTGTGTGTGTGTGTGTGTTTGCATGCGCTTCACTATACAGCTAGGGTGAGAAGTACCTGTGTGCCAAATTTCAAGTCTGTGGCTTGAAAAAAAAACCATGTATAAACAAACACAGACAAACAGAGATTGAGTTTTACACATACAGAGATTTACACAGCTCTGTAATTTTTACTCAAGCAGTTCATTTTCAGTATCTTGATCAGAGGTGCAGATGTAGGATGTGCAATTTGAACCTGAATCTTTTGAGCCCTTAAAGAAATTATCATAAACATGTAACTCTTATCTTAGTTATTTAATGATATCAAATGGTAGCTTCTTAGGGAGCTGGGCTGAAGACAGGCTCAAGATGCAAGGTGCTGCATGAAATATTTTGGTGTTGTCATTGTTATGCAAGAGTAGCTTTTATTTTGGATTTTAATTCTTTTCAGGTGACATGTTTTTGTCTGGGATTTTTTTTTTTTTTTAAATAAGGATTCCCTCACAATGTGTATTTGCCCAGTGGGGTGCTTACATTAAATGGGTGTCAGTATTAAAGGGCAGGGATACATTAAACATTTTAACATTGAAACTAATTCTAATTATGTTTTTAACACTTGAAAATTTAGCTTGGTTTTTTAGGAAGGCACCTCCACCTTCATAAATTGGGGGAAAAACTAAACCATGGCATCTTCATCAGTAATGAGTGTTTTTGTAGACTGAATTTTGAAATGGCATTTAAATCTATGCTTCTTATTGCCTTTTTGATTCGTGGAATTTCAGTTATTTACCCACACAGGTTCACAACCTCCATGGAGTGCATCCTTCACATCCGACATGCATCATAAGTGTACCCCTGCAGAGAGGCCTTTCCTGACAAACAACAGCAATAATGTCCAAATGCTACTCTACAATATAAAACAAATCTGTTGGAGTTCAGCTGCAGAAGCTGCTTCTCCTCTGTCCTGCAGAGGCTGAGCTTTTATCTCATTGTAATAAAGCAACCAAGCAACAATGTAAACAACAATAATGTTTTCCTCTTCCACACCTGAGTGTGAGAGTCAGTTGCCAGTTAGACATACTCTCAGTCAAACCCCCTTTTGCTTTTTGTTCTCTGTAGTCCTTCGAGTTGGACATTAGTCCCTGGCCATTTTAGTGGAATTGAAACAATTTTAATGTTTGTTCAGTGTAGTGTAACACTGACTATAGTTCTTTTTTAGATGATTTTGGATTAAGGACATTTGTTACATTTACCCCTAATAACTGGAAATGTCCTCAGTGAGAAGGATGGTTGGTTCAGTGGATCTGATAAAGGGCCTGGGAGGAGTTAAAACCTGCTGGCCTGGCAGTTCCATGAAACCAGGCCTGAAGAGCTATGTTTTCACAGTTCAGTTTAACTGAGTTTATTTGTCCAAAGCATTTTTCTCGACAGGGTGACAGTGAACAATCCACAGAGTTCTAGGGAAAGGCACTATAGCTCGGACCAACATGCCACTCATCTAAAAATAAGAGTACAAGTCATATATTATGATGAGTGCAGTTTTTGTCCTTCCTCCTCTTCAAATGAGGATCATCAGCAAAAAAGTTTCAAATTTGACTTATTACTGAATTTTCACCAACTATAGAAACACATTAGAACACTGACATTCGTTTTAATAAGCTTGAATATTATTTGATAAGCGAACAAATTTGTATCCTGTTAACAAAGACTGTCATCATCAAACATTGTTTTTTCTCTTTAAAAAGAATGTTGTACTTTTAAAGTACCCTGTAATTATTTTAACCATGGCTGTGATCTTTCCTACCTTTAGATGTACCAGGTTGCCCTTCCATGTACCACCACAGTGAAAGCTACCCAAATTCCCTGCGGGGCAACGAAGGCAAGTGCCTTCCTCGTATGAGGCTGCATCTCCTCTTCTCACAAGGCAGTGAAGGCCAGTCAGTTCAAGTGGTTTCTTTCAAAGTTAGTGACACATGGGAATGTCCTGCATCAACTTATTTCTCACCCTGCACAGAGGTTCTTGAAATCCAGCAGTAAAGTTCCTCTGACATGTTTCTATGAACAGAGAAAACAATCGCAAAGAGAATACAAACATTTACTTTGTCTCACACTGATTTGATGTTACCAAAAGTTCTACTCCTCTTTCTAAATTTGTCTAAATATGAAACAATTATTCTTGCTAGCTTTGCTGGACAGGGACTGAAGACAGTGTGAAAGGGTGATAGTTGACAATGACCATGCTCCTTAAAGCAACAGTGCTAAAATGCTCCCAGGAAAAATTTCACTGCCTTGGTTCCTTAAAGTTTTGTGCAGCCAGTGTAAAAGAACAGGTGTAAGTCCAGTACATTTTACTTCACTAGGTTCAAGAGACAGTGTTTATATCAACAGCACTACCCATATGTTCAACAAAAGAGCAGTTTAATATATGTTTTTATTCCACCACAATGGAAGACTGTTACAGAACACTGTTGTCACCTGCCTGCCTGTCAAGGTGAACAACTGAATAAGAGAAGCAAATATTCAGGTGCACAAGTGAAACATATATTTGACTGTGCTTTTTGCCACAGGCTACCCTTTTGAGAATGATTCCCGTGTTGTTCCTGAGAAATTTGAAGGTGAGCAGTGTTGTTTGTCTAACTATGAATTTCACAAGAGACAACAAAAACAGACACCTGTAATAGTTTCTTTCAACTATATTGAACTGAAAGCAATGGAGGGTCTAAATTTTGGAACTTGTCAGAAACCCACTCATTCCGAGATCTAGGATACTGTTGATTGGATTAAATTTGGTTTAATTTATTTTCATCTAGCTCGCTTCTCAACAAGGTGGCAGCGCTGACAAAAGGATAAGTACTAGCCAAGAAAACGAAAGAAAAAAGACAGTTTGGAAACGCTAGCATGCAGCTGAGGAGAGGAAAACAAAAAAAGTCAGAACAGTAAAGAGATTTAAATCAATGTGGGCTATAAAAAAATCTCTTTCTCCTGATCTCCTAACTCCTAACAGAGTTGTGCAATGAAAGGGATTCAGCAAGTCTTAAAAAAGACACCTAAACCTGAACTCATGATCTCTTGAACAGCTGATGTGAAACAAGAGGCAGGCAGCATGATCCGTGAGGGTGCCCCCTACCAGCGTCGAGGCTCCCTTCAGCTGTGGCAGTTCCTGGTGGCATTGCTGGATGATCCAGGCAATGCTCACTTCATCGCCTGGACTGGCCGTGGCATGGAGTTCAAGCTTATTGAGCCAGAAGAGGTGAGCATACTGGTCAACACTTCTGACTGCTGGTGTAGAACCCAAGTGACAAAACATGTAGAGTGAAGCATTTAAACCACTAACTGACAGTGTGTGAAGTCAGTGTTGCCCACTGCAGCTTCAGCATCCATCCTGGGTTCTGGGCATTAATTTGTGAATCGTGCTGCATTAGCACACGTGGAACACACGTGTTAAGGTGCTTTCAAGATTAATAGACTATACGGTTGTCAAAATGTTTTTTTAAGCTCATGACTGGCCAACCTAAAATATTGTTGACAAATGTAATGAACATTAATTTTACCAGGAAACTGTAAAGTGACAGATTCGGGACATTATGATAATTATCTGCTCCATAATTTCACTAATTCTGTTCACCGACACTACAGGCAGCTTCACTTTGACTATTTCAGACAGGTGTGAGACCTCACACCTCACCTAGAGTGAGATTTGAGAGAAATGGTGTAGTGGTGCGTTTGTTTTAATTAAAAACTAGCACAGAATACTATGTTAATTTATTTGCAGTGTCTTCATATGGAAAAGTATAATCACTTATCTATACATTACTGCAGCTTGTATGGACACTGGAATCGTAGTTGATCTTTATATACATATAACTAATATTTTATATATATTATACAGTATAACTACTGGGAAGTGAATGGGTCCATATCAGCTCTGTCTTGGAAAACATTTTAAAATCCATTGTAAGTTCAAAGATAATACACTTTTCTTACATCAGAGTCCTTCAGAGGACTCACTAGAATAAGTGTTAAATAGTCCTGTCCTGTTCAGTACCCAGCTGGGACCTGCTTCAGTCATCTCACTGTAGCAAGCCCTCCTTCTAGGAAATAGCAATTGAGTTGCATTAGCCATTTACAAATCCGCTTTTCTAGATATATTTTGTGTTTTCACCTTCTCAAAGAACATATCAAAGCAGCCCTAACCCTTGCATTTTGGAAATATTCTGTCTCCTGAGAAAAGGAGAATCTGCATGTTATTAGCACCCTCAGGTCATGTGCTCAAAAACTGAAATGCTGTTCCATTTGTTAGCATGTTGTTGCTGAAATGTTGCTCTCCCTCCAACCCTTTTTCAGGTTGCCAGACTTTGGGGGATGCAGAAGAATCGTCCAGCCATGAACTATGACAAACTGAGCCGTTCGCTGCGCTACTACTATGAAAAAGGCATCATGCAGAAGGTACTAAGAATTTACAGGAAAACAAACATAAGATTTGTTCTAATGACTAGCTTTGCATATTGCATATGTTGTGAATACTATCACACTTAAAACTGAGGTCTCCTCCCATCATTTCTGATCGCCTCATTTCCACTGTAAGGCTTTTGACCAAATGTGTTTCCACGCCCTCAGGTTGCTGGAGAGCGCTACGTCTACAAGTTTGTGTGTGAGCCCGAAGCCCTGATCTCCCTGGCCTTCCCAGACAGTCAGCGGCCCAGCCTGAAGGCCGAGTTTGAGCGCTACGTCAATGAGGAGGACACCGTGCCACTGTCTCATTTGGACGAAGGTGTAGCCTACCACTCTGAGCAGGTTGCCAGTCACATTGGCCCCAAGCCCTATTCTAAAGGCTACATGTACTAACATTCCACTTCCTGTCCATCTTGCACACACCCACCCTGCCCCTTGTATATATGGCTATGGTGTCTTTTTCTTTCTTTTGTTTAAATTAATGCAGTTAGGGATTCCCATGGTGTCTTTTTCAAGCTGCATTCTTCTCATTCCAAGGTTTAACAATTTCCAGCCCATGGCAGTGATTAATCACTTAATAAACACCCAATATTAATACTTGTCAAAGTGTCAGGTCTCTTTATTCATCCTTGTTCAGATCATAAGATCTTGTTTGTTACCTGAGACTGTTAAATGTACAAGTTATACACTGCAAGTTATGCTTGCAGTGCAGAGGCTGCCAGCTCCCATTTGGGCCTTCAACACACCTGTTCTAAGCTGTCCTCATAAAATATTATCCACACTTTTTAAACACTGAGTGCCACCTGAATATGCATATTGAGGTGTGTGTGAAGGGCACTTATTTGGAATCTTACATTTGTGTTTGACATGCTACTAATTCTGAAGTGAAGACTGCAACACAAGTCTGTATAGTATGTTTGTCTCTAAAGCAGCAACTGGCCAGTATTGCCATGATACAGCCATCATCTAATTATAGAAATGTTCTCCTCTCCTGTATAATTTTGTGTAGCACTTCTGGTAAAAAAAAAAAAAAGTTTTTAGCAAATTTCCTACAGATAGCTGTCCTTCTGAAGAATTAAGCTTTTATATGGCTTTTCCAACAAACATCTTTTGGTAGGTGTTCCCAAAAAGGGCTTTATATATGTCTTCATATATAAAGCTTATATATGTCTTCTAGCAGTTCATTTGCATTGTCAGAAGTACATTTATCTTTAATATTAAACATGGCTTACAAAGTCAGCAAAAATGGTACTATAAATCAGTATAGCTAAATAGAAAATAAACAAATAAACACACACATACACAGGTACATCGGCATGATAGACATACAGTGACACACAGCGGTGGATGTCAGTGGTGGTGGAGGTGATGGGATCTGAGATGAGGGAGTTCAGCAGCCTGACAGCCTGTGGTAGGAAAATGTTTCTGATCCTGCTGGTTTTGGCTCTCAGGCTGCAGTAGTGAGTAGCTTTGAGAACAGATGATGGAGAAGGTGGGGGGGTCCAGGGTGATGCTGTGAGCTTTCCTGATACACCGGCTATTCTAGATGGTCTAGGTTGGAGTTAGTGGGGTCCTGGGGATGGACTGGACAGCGTTCACTACCCCTGCACAGCTCCTCGGTCAGACACAGTGCAGTTCCCACTACAGATCAAGATGCAGGAGCTCAGGATGCTCTCTGTGGGACAGATGTAGATGCTGGTGAGGAAGGAAGATGCCAGCTGTTTCAGATAAAACTCATATAACACCAGCAGTTTTGTTTTTTGAAGTCACCAGGTCAGAGCTGTTACGAGGCTCACAAGATCTGCATGGGAAGCCCATCGTGAGACAGCACACCAGAAGGAACCCAAAGGACTTGGCAAGTTGGCTGTCTTTCCACAAAGAAAAGTTTTTCATGATTTACACTGCCGTACAAACATCTTCAAACAGCAGCTGGGCTGCCATCATCATTCAGTTCCTGCAGACAGCTCCTGGACCAACTTGAAAAGAGTTAATGGGATAGTTCTTTTACCTGTTGTTGTAAATCAATCTGTTTCTCACAAAGAACAAAAGGTTAATGTTACTTTTTCCTAACCTTTGCCCAATTTGGCAGATTGTCAAAAACTTGTCAGCCCCACTTAATTATGAGGAAAATTTGTACCTGGGAAAGCTAAATAAGTCCATTCTGAAATTATGCATAATAATAGCGACTTGGGTGTAAACAAATGAGGGAAAAGGGTTCTTAATATTTATTTATCCATCCATTTTCATTATGAAACTGTCCCTAGAGCTTTGCTACCAGATATGACTACTGTTGGGCTGCACAGATCAAACACATGTCTAACTGGTTCCTTCACAAACCACTCTTCATGGTGGTATGGAGTCAGCCTCATGTTACTAAGGTCCCTGCCTTTCATTAAACAATTTCACAAGATTCTAAGCTTATGTGAAAACTTCTCAACTGTCATATTCCAAGTCTGATGGTATTCGGGTATTAAAAGTACCTGGCAATTCCATGCAGTCTTTCTCCCTGGTCTCCTACTGCTCTCAACTCAGATCTTCCTACAAACATTAGTCAAATTGGTCACATTTACTTTTAGACCAAACAATGGTTAGCTTTTAACATTTAAGAATGAACTTTACTCAGTCTAATACTGACTTTAAATATCGTTAACTTCGTCATTTTATTAGTATTTAACTTCTCCCGCTAGAAAAATTTACATTTGACCTGCACAATAGTTCAAAACAATTTTGGAGCATCTGGACATTGTTCTGGAAGTTATTAAACTATGTTGTATGACCTTGTGACCGTCTGTAACTTTGTGGCCCTCATCCCTTTCTGTATGTAGATGGAGGTGCAATGTCTCTGTGTCTGTGCCTGTATACATTGCTATAACCAACTAAAAAAAAAAAACTGGTCCTGAATGGGACACCAGCCCCACACACGTGCACGCTGTATGGGCTATTTAGAGTGATCAGTCAACATGATGCACGTTTTTTGAGAGTAAGAGGAAACTAACACAGACTGAGCTGGATTTGAACTCACACGACCAGCCTGGGCCCCGTGAGCCAATAGGATGCCCCCTTAACATTCAGTCACGCAAGCTAACTGTTCAGTTGATAGAGCACAGCTGCAAAACCTCTGTATTCTTGAGCAAATTTGTGCAAAATCAAGTTGCTTTGGATAAAACAGCCAGTCACGTAGTAAATGAAACTCACAGCATGGAATCCTTTTGTTTGCTCCTAGCGAAAGATACAGATTGGGGGATTTGGAAGATCAGAGTCTGAAATACTCCCCTTTGAATGGAACTATGCAGACTGTGACGTTAATTGGCTGGTGCACAAGATGTACATCTGCAGCAACTGAACACCGAGCTGCAGTTCAATAGCCACAAGCAAGGTGCAGTAAAAAAATCCAGTGAGGTTCATGTGCAAGATAATGAAAGCTGTAAACTGTAGTTTTTGGTTTTGCATTATACATATTAACCCAGTGATCTTAAAAGTACTGTAGCAACTACATTAAGGATTGTGTTCAGGGTTTTCCTATCAGGGAAAAAAACTAAAGGAAGCCAGCTGTTTAATAAAGTACAATAAAAAGCGGCAACTGAAAAAATTCAAGGCTCAACAGATAAGGAAAAACATAGCAATTGTCTGCATCTGAAACACTGTGGTGAAATGCCCTTTTATGCAGGCAAGCACGTAAAGAATGGATAGCGATACATCACTTTCTCCCAAAGTCATCATCCATGACAATCCATCTTGTTCCGCTACCTCTACTAGAGTTTCATTCTTCTACGCCACTGTGTTATGGAGCACAAAAGTTTAAGCAGGAGGTTACGGAGATCCTTTTTTTTTTTTTAGTAATTTACTAAACTTAAAATTCGCTTAATTTTAATGTTGCTCTAAGATAATAAAAATCGCTGCAACAAGTTGGTTTTCATGATTCCATGAAACACTGAGGGCCTACATTTTATGTGAAATTCATGAAAGTAAGTAGAAGTCTACACTAGTGATGGATGCATCATTATATGTTTATCTCAGATTCCAAGCAGTAAAAGATTTAGATCCCGATATGTGATCTTGTCACCCCTTTGTTGGCTTGTTTACGTGCTTCCAGATTCCTGATTACCAGTGGACCGTCATTGCACGTCATTGCACGTCATTGCACCCATTGTCATCATTAATGACATCACAACAAACCTGGCCAATGGAATCCAAGGCATCGTTTAGATCAGCTGGTGTTTGACTGCAGCTTTGGCTTCAGGTTCTTGTATTTGAGCTGCAGTTTGTGTTAATATTTATGTGTCCAGGTGTTTCCCTGTTCCAGTTTGTCACCTGTGTTATTCATGAATTCATGGTCAGCCGTGACATGGGGAAAGTAAACCAGTAAGAACGTCACGTGACGCACACCTGTACACTGAAGGTTTGAGGTGAGGAGCCAGTTACAGGTGTATTTTACTGGGCGAATAATGCACGTCTGTTTTCACAGACAAGGACCTGCGAGCCCTGTTTTTGGTTAGTGTATATGGTTGGTTTTCGTGTTTTTTTATGTTGGGTGTAGGGTTTTACGGGGTTGTATGTTATTAATTTGTCCACTTTTATATATCTATATAAGTGTATTTATCCTTTTTTTAGCAGCCATATGTACTTTGGCTGCTATGTCTAATGTGATCATTGTTTTAATGTATTCATTTTTTATTGTGGTGTAGTTTAGTCGTCATGGATGTGGGTGCTTGTATAACATTTTAATGGATTATTTGTTAGTATGTATTTAATTAATGTTTTAGCTATTGTCTAGTGTTTTTTGTTTTTACCATTTTTCTAATTTAATAGTGGTGGAGGTGTTTCTACACCCTCGAAGGCAGGTTCGGTACAGGACAGTGGACAGCCTGTCTTCTGCACTGGAGCTACCCCTAAGTTTGCTGTAACGGTTTTTAGGGGATTGGGATGTTTTTACTGTCAGTTTTTTACCGTTATGTTTGACATATATTGACTGGTTTTAACTTTTAGTTTTTAAGGATTATTTTATTTTTGCATGACGGTTTTACGTATTTATTGTAGTGATTTTATGAGTCATTAGAATAAAGTCAGATGATAAATGGAGTGATTTTTAACTGTCAAGGTGGACAGTTGGTGATGGTTGCCACTTTGTGTCACAGTATGTCCATTCTGATCCGGAAAGGGGGGTGGGGGTTCTGTATTTCGGTTTGGGTGAGTAGTAGTGCAAGTTTGGTAGGGTGTTGCCGGACGCTGAAGATTTGTTTGCATAATTTGCACTACATCAGTTTAGTTTTGATTCGTTCTTTCCTCTGACCGCCCCCTCCCCCCGTGCACCTTTGTGTTTAATATATATTTGCAGTATTGACCACTATCACTTGTACATAGTACATCACTTTAGCACCAAATCCTGTCTTTTTCGTGTGCTTTCTAACCTCACTATTTCAAACGGTTAATGTGAAATCCCTTTACCCCTTGACGTGTGATCGTAACAATCATCTGTATTTGGCTTCCATTTCCAGTAACTAGACTTGCAGATACCAGCATTGTGGCCCCAGTTCTGTTTGTAAGTTAACGGCCCAGTGACGCGCAGCTGTGATGCTCCGTTTATATGAATAAGCAGGTACACCAACACTGTAAGCTAGCTTGTGAAATGGCCAATTGGTTGTAGTTAAGCTCTGTAACGGTTTCTGTGCACATATGAAATTCACCACATCTGCGCTGCCAGTTGGGTTCAGATCACTTTCCATGTAAAAGGCAAATACTCTTATTCTCGGAGATACATTAAAAGAACAGTAAATGGTGACAGTATGTGCTGCAGTACAGAAGCAGTGTATAAGCCACTGTACATATGAAGTTTTTAAAATATTTTTCATAAACTTAACGTTATAAACCTTTATTGAGGTTCACTGACAGCTTCAGAAGCTATATTAAAACCCCTAGGACTGGTTTAAGCCCAGCTTGCCAGTTTATTATGAAACAAGAGAACACACCACAGGTATATCTTTACATGTTCTTACATGTAATGAGTAAGACAGTTTGGTCAAAGCCATTGCTTTTATCAAAAAAATGAACCTATACCTTTATGAAAAAGTGACTTGTCTTAAAGCAGGAACACATGGATAACTTCCAGCAATAAGTTGTGGATTTGAAACTAGGAAAGTCCTGACAACAGCAAGGAAACAGTACTCTAGGCAAATAAGACAAATACTATAAGTTGACACTTTACAGGCCAGCCTAACGGCGACGGAAAGCCCGTGAGATCCTCCAGGCATTAGGTTCTTCATAGCGATTGTACAGTGGCTCCAGCCGCTGCTGCTTCTTCTGCTTGCTGAGACGCGTGGGGTCAGACACCTTGAAGAAAGCTGGGGCGAATTCCACCAACCACCGCGGGTCAATAGTAGTCACCTCCCGCATGTACTCCTTGGTGGTCAACACCAGTTCATGGTACACCACCCTAAAAGCAAAGGTGCAAGGTAGATGATGGAAAGGAATGTAAAGAGTCAATGACTCTAGATGTACAATTTTATACCACAGCTCTACATCTATAAAGTTCAATTTTTAGTCTGGCTGTTCTTTGCACAGCTTTGTTTCTTAGGCTGCAGACCTAAAATTTGGCAAATGTAATCGTCACTCTAAGTGAAGATTGTGTTTAGAGAAACTTGCGTACACACCGGATGTGTGCCTCAGGCAGTTCCCAGCTAAATTGTGAAGGTCAACGGGCTATTTTCAGTCTGCTGACTCACCACTCAGGCTGGCGGTTGAACAGTGCGCTGGATGGATGGATGTACACCACCTGTTGGTCAATCAGGGTGCGGTAACCCTCCTGGGGGTCCTTTTTGGCCGCATTGCGGAAGAAGCCACTGCAGATGGCCTTCTGGACCCGGACAGTGGCCTTTCCACAGGACACCACATCCAGTTTGTGTCTGTAGGAAGAGCCACAGTTCCATATGAAGACTGGCCAACTTTACTGGGAAAAGAACCAATTGCTATTAATTGTTTTTGTAAAGTTACTTAAGACAGCTTTACATAATACAACACAGCATTTCACCACACATCTAAAAGAAATGGATGGGGAGGGTAATTTTTTTTTTTTTTTTTTTTTAAACAAAGCAGCTGAAGATGGTGCCAACCATGTACTGTGTATGTGTCCCATTTTTGTCTATTTAGTGTATTATGCACCATGTTTAAGAAACCATATTTCATTCTCGTTGCACTTCTGTATAAGTGTAAAATGACAGTAAAGTGAACCTTGAATCCTATATAGTTATCTTCTTACCTGTCCATAATGCCAAGCATTTGCTTGCGAATGTCCTGGGCACGACGGAGTGAGCGTGCTTGAATGAAGTTCTCATAGCACCAAGGGTTAGAAAATTTGTTATTTTTCCAGGAGTTGTAGACAGCCAATAGTGTGAGGTGATCCCCTTCCGGTTGGTGGAACTTAGCCTTCTTCTGGTCTGCCAGGGCTTGCTTGTCCTGGAATACACAGGTACACGTCACAAACCCTGTCCTTTCCAGAATGGACAAAGATTTTTGTACCAAATCAGAAAGTTATAAGTGGACCGAGTTAGAAAACTGACTGATCGCAGGACTCTATGATCATATTTTCAATGTGAATCAATGTCAGCGCATCTACCTGTTCACCGATTAAAAACAAGTACTCTGCTTTCTATCAGTTATCTAGGAGTGCAACCAATAGATTCAGATTGTCTGGAGTTGCCCACCTTGGGCCTGTAGAACACGTTCTGCACAGACAGCATGGAGACGATGGTCAACATTTCTTCGCTGCATCCCAGGTGGACAGACATAATCAGCATCTTACATAACATGGGCTCTAGTGGGAATTCTGCCATCTACAACAGAACAGAGAGAACAGGCATTAAAGTCTTTACCTACACATCAACAGAAGGTTTTTTGTTAACGGCATTGTCACTTTAAAGGTAACACTGTAACAGAAATTAGGTTATTGCGTAGTAAGTCACAGATCCTAACCCTACGGCCCAGTCGCGTGAGCAGGCCTTCGTCATCAAGGGCCCCCAGAGTGTAGAGCTGCTCCATAGCTGTGATCAATGTCTCCATTGGTGGAGCATCCATGAAATCAAATGACAGCAGGTCATTGATACCCATAGCCTGTGGGGAAAAGCAGAGAAGTTTAGCTATGAGCTACTAAGAGGTTCATAACTATATGCAGTCAAAAAACACTCAGGACCTCACTGACAACTTCACATAAAAGTTAGATCCAATGGTCTTTTAGATAACCCTTTCAAGCTGAGGTATAGATTACGCAGGTATTTCAATTGAATAGCATATAACCCTAATGTTAGGAAGGGGTCAGTGGTGATGAGACAACAAGGAGAAAAGCCTACCTTCAGAGAGAGCACTGTGCTGGCTAAGTTGGTCCTTTGGATCTCAGGCACGTTCGTGGTAAGCATTTCATCTCGGTAGGCACGCTCAGTGTAGAGCCTGTAGCACTTGCCCGGCCCCGTTCTCCCAGCACGACCTGCTCTTTGTTTGGCTTGGGCCTGAGGCAATGGGCATTTAAAAAACACTGTACACCTACTATCCATATTGCATTTAATGTTCTAAACCTACCATACCAAGTTAACAAAATCTATACTCAAGGAAAACGCATTTTAACAATGTTTAGTAACTTCAGTGCTGGCCATGCGGGACACATTTAAGAAATGGACAATGAGCAAGATTACTGGTATACATTCACCATTCACTACACACATTGACACTTAGACAGTCTTTGGAATTCTGTAGTATTTACCTGTGAAATTGGTGTGACAACCAACTGATCAATGCCAGTCTTGGAGTTATATACTTTCTGCTTGACAAAGCCTGGGTCCACCACATAGTAGATACCGTCAATGGTGAGAGAGGTCTCTGCAATGTTGGTGGCAATGACAACCTGAGGAGCAAACACATAGGTTCATTCACACTGCATTCTGAGGTGGAGGAGATGAGCAAATGGGCTATGATTCACAATGCGTAGCTGTTACCTTTCGGCTGCCAGGTGGTGCGGGGTCGAAGATCCGGGTCTGCATCTCGCTTGGTAAGGCAGAGTAGACAGGAAGGATGATAAGCTCGGGGACATCTGGTCCAAGGGACTTCATCCGCTCGTACAAGATCTCGCAGGCTGTATCAATCTCTTCCTGGCCCGTGAGAAACACCAGGATGTCACCTGCCAGCAGGATACAGTCACCATAGGTTTGTGGCCACTAATAGAGAAACATGTTACATTATGTTTGAAGTAGTTTTCCTCACACCATTCCTTTGCTGTAGCACCCTTAATCAAGGTACTTACCCTGAACTGCTATAGTAAAAATATACTGCTGTATATAATTGTAAAACATTGTATGTTGCTTTCTATCCAAACTTAACACTGTAAGTGGTTTTAGAGCTATATGAATAAATGCTGTACTGCTGAAGCAACTAAAAGATGGTGACAGTAAAAAAAAAAAGTGGTCTCAAGTTTGGACCTGAAGTAACATCCTAAAACCATAATCATAAATCAAGTGATGACTAAAGGCAAAAATGCCACTGTCACCATTCATCAAAACAATCTGCTGACAAATTTGAATTTAATGCTATATTCAAAGTCCAAATCCATCTAATACCAGCAAAGTTGTAAATATACAGGTGATGAGGATAGTACCTGGTGGCTCAGTGAGGTGTATCTGCATAACGGTTATAAGGCTGGCATCCAGATAGTCTGTTTCCGGCTCCTTGGTATAAAGCACCTCAACAGGGTAGGTACGACCCGGAATAGTGAAGATTGGAGCCTCGTAGAAGTACTGTGAGAATTTGACTGCATCCAGTGTGGCAGATGTCACAATCAGCTTCATATCTGTCCGTTTCTGTACTGTCTGGAAGTAGAAAACACAACTCATCCCCACTCTCAATATCTCAAATGTAAAGTGGCCACAATTTCTACAAATTGCAATGAGAAGATGATATACAGCTTTTGTCCAAACACCTTTTTCTATCAGACACACCTTTTTAAGCAACCCAAATAATACATCTGTGTGGATGGTCCTCTCATGGGCTTCGTCCAGCATGATGATAGCATACTGACCCAGGTCTGGGTCTATCAGGCACTCCCTCAGCAGCATGCCATCAGTCATGTATTTGATGACAGTCTCTGGGCTGGTGCAGTCCTCAAAACGGATTGTGTATCCTACCTACGGAAGTACAAGCGGGAGGAAGCCATATTAATCAGCTCAGTGAAGTGCAACCCAACTTTGATCTGCACAGATTCAGCTTCATGTCTGTAAATCCAATAGCAGTATAAACAAGGGGGAGTACTAAAAAAAGTTAATAGGGTCTATTTTAATGGGCAGGCTAACTAAAGATTCAACAGTTTCCGCAGAATACACAGATGCCATAATATTACAGTACAGCCCCGATGTCAAAAAAATCTTATAGCATGGAGTAATCTGCATTTTCAACCATCTGCTGAATTCAAGCTGAGACGGCACTGCATTGATTTTTCAATCAACTTACAGAAACATGACTGAGAAGGTACTCACTTCCTGTCCCAGACAGCAGCCATATTCTTCAGACACCCTCTTGGCCACAGACATGGCAGCCACACGACGGGGTTGGGTACAGCCAATCTTGCCACGAGTGGTGTAGCCTGCCTCTGCTAGGTATTGGGTGATCTGAGTGGTCTTTCCAGAGCCCGTTTCCCCAATCACAATCAGAATCTGGTTGTCATGAACAGCCTGTGAATGAAGAGAATATTTAGACATTTCTATACATTGCTTTAATACAGGTCCAAACTGGACCGGTTAACTGTAGGTATGTCATATTACTCCCATTTCTGCATGCAGCAAAGAAATTACCCGTTTTTTTTTTTAAGTCACTTTTTCACTGTGAATGGAATAAATGGCAGGACATTGGAAAGTCCACAATTATTGAACAAGAAAGAAAACATGGGAGTTTGTTTTCCTCTCCTCAGTTTCTAGCTGGCTTACTTGATATCTTTTCTATTTAGAATATTCCTTATAGTTACTAAATGTATAGTTAACCTTTATCTATAGACTCAGTCTCTATTTATAATATCTACATCTTGTGTTCAATACTGTGCCCCTGTGTAAAAGTGTGCTCTATAAAATAAAGTGAGCTGAATTGAAACTAAAACACAAGGCAATGTACCCATCAATTATCTTGCCTGCAGAGTGCTGTACGCCACTCATTTTATTCTTTGTCATAACCTCTTACTTCCTTCCTGATCTCCTAAAAGCTGCAAAAATTAGTATCTATCAATCTAACATAATCACCTATATATTTCCTATCAGTCTCAATTCTACAGGCAGTTACTTGTGAAAAAGTGTCCTGGCCAAAATGGATAAACTAAGACTTGGCCGTATGGGACAAATTGTACTTCTGCAACTGCATTTCTGCATCTGAAGTTCTTCACCAGCTGTGAACTGTACTTTGTTTACTGTGTGTAGCCAGTTTGGAGGAAAGTGCCTGCAAAAGGAGTAAATGTAATTGCAAATATTGAAAAAGGGAACATGATAACAACAAGGTATAAGTTTTATCCTACACAAGAAATTTTTATTGAAAAACATCACTCACTCTCAAGAATTTGATGATATATTGTAGCAGGAGAACTAAATTTAGTTAATCTTTCTCCATTAGGCTACAGACCACTATAGCTGCACGACAACTTTGCTATTACTTAAAAAATATCTTACAGACCAACAATTTGTTACAGGATTAATATGTGGAAGTATTTTTACATCTGTTCTTCATTGATATTTTTGTTCAGCATATCATTATCTGCCAGTGCTGATGTCTTTTTCAGTCTACTTCATTTCAGTGTTTTAACTGCTCTTGTTTGAGGGAGATCCTTCTAGAAACATTTTGGTTTTTTTGATTTCCCCAACACAGTGTCTTCTATTTATGTAGTTTTATTCTTGTGATTTTTTTCTCTATTGTGCAAATAAAATAAATAGGTAAAATAAATTCAATGGTATGTAAATTAGTGCAATGTTTTTAGAAATCATAAATATTAGTGGAATGTACAGAATATATTTGTTAAATACATGGAACCTTAGTGAACACAAAGGGATTAAAAAAAGTAAGGAATAAAGTGCTGCAGTGAAATAAAAGTATCAGTTATAAGATGACAGAAAACTAATGATCAAGTAGAAACTTACATGACAAATAAGGAGGCAGCATTTGAGACAAGATGACCTAGCAGTACCTCTGAACCAAGCAGGTGGAATGTTACTGACCTGGATGAGCTGCTCCTTAAGTTTATAAATAGGCAAGCTCTCCCTCTGCTCCAGGATGGAGAGCTGTGTCTTCTTGCCATAGGAGGCCTTGTTGCCACCAAATGCATGTTTCTTCCATTCAGGAATGTCATTAGGCATCATGCCAATTCCTCTCATGTTAGCAGCAATCTGCCGTCCATCAGCTGTGTGTGGGGATGGTGCAATGGATATGTCACCCAGGGCATAAACATTTATACAGATCATCAGTGGAACCTATGCAGCCATGTACTGCAATGAGCTTTGGCTACCAGCTCATGGTGGGACAGAGACTGACTGACTACCTCTGCATAGGAACAGACTTTACCTAGCTTGTTAGTTGGCTTTCTGGAAAAAATAAAACTATCCTATCACAAAATATCCAAGAAGACCATCCAAAGAACTATAGGACTCTCTAGCCTCAGCTATGGTCAATGTGCATGACTGCGCAGTAAGAAAGAAAATGGGTAAAAATAGGATTGTTTGTAGAGTATAATATCAAACTGCTGCTATCAAAGATTAAAATCAATGATTGTCTCACATTTGCAAAAAAAAAAAACCTGGATTTTGGTGGTGGTGTGGGTATACTTTGCTGCCTCATGACCTGGATGACTTGCCATTATTGAAGGAACCATGAATTCTGCACTGTAGCAGAAAATCCTTAATATCCAATCATTTTTCTATGACCTGAACTTGAAGTGTAATTGGGTTATGCAGCAAGACAATGGTCCAAAATACAAAAGCATCTACATCTGACTGGAACCCAAGTAGAGATGGTGTGGCAGGACCTGGAATGAGCAGTTCATGCTCAAAAAACCTACCGAGTTTTGAATTAAAGCAGTTCTGAGTGGGCTGAAATGATACATTTCCACAGGTGAAACTAAGATTACTCTGTTACAGCAACTCTATATCAGATGTTTGAGGCAAACCTTATTGAATGCATAAGGAGCCAAAGTCTCACCATCAGGCAGGGGGTCCACCCAGTGCTTGTTGAGGCCCATAGGGATGGAGTCCATCTCAGCTTCTCTCTGGGCCTGCTTCATCTCCCTTCGCTCTTTGGCCAACGCACTCTGCATCATGGCCGCCTGGGACAAGGATCCATCTGGGTTCTTGGAAAGAGACAGTCAAGTAAGACACCACTGATCATCAGTATACTGCTCAAGAATATATCTGTCCATAAACTAAAACTTGTTTCAGTAAGTTAACTGTAATACTTTTGTAAAAAAAAGTTAGTACCAGTGTCTCGTGCTTACATATTAATGAATCTAGAGGACAGTCTAAGGAAAATGTGATGTCTTAAAAAGGCTAAGCAAATAAATGAAGAAATTTAAGCATTGTGAAAGAAGAAATTATCCTTGCCTAAAAGTAAGCGTTGTTGTTAGGCCTGCAAGAAAGTCAGCAAGACACCTGCAGTACAGTACAAGATATCCTCACCCGAAGGACATGATGCACTCACCACAGACAGCAATAAGGATGTGAAGACGACAGATAAAGTGGGTGAACATCCTTCGTTTGCGCCTGAGTTACAGTGATGGATGCTTTAGGCATAGAGACCATTAAGCCAATAGGAATTAGACAAGTTGTATATCCAATAGAGAGCTGAACATGCACTGATCACCACAATGTAACCTATATAATGCAATGAATTTCTTTGTTCAGGGAGACTCCCTTAACTCAGACTTTGGGTGGTGGGACTTTTCCTCAGCGCTGAGAGAAATAAAGGTATTCTGTTGAATGCTTTCTCCTGTCTGTTTGATAAGTAATTCTGGTCCTTTTTAAATTAATTTTACTACCACAGTATCCACATAACTGATATTTTTAGAAACTATCATTAAATATTGTATATTAAGAGTAAAATCCTGTAAATTAAACTGATGGCAAATTTCCCTAGAAGTTAAAAAACGTATTAAACTGTTTAAAGTGGTAGGGAGAACTCCCAAGTTTTGCGTGGGGGGGTTTGATCAGCAATACCATTGAAGATGATTGCCCACCTTGACAATTTTCACAGGGCTCATGTCCATGCTCTGTTTGGTGTGTCCCCGTAGGAAAGGGGGTTCCTCTTCCACCAACTCAATCTCCAGGTCCTCATCTGTAAAGGGACCAAATATGTGCAGTCAGTATTAATGATACAGTCATACCTGTAGATTTGAACAGGTATGAATTTTGCTCTTGCCACAATATTAATATGGAGTATTTATATACTATGTTTAAAAGAGCCTTCACCTTCTATTCATAACAACTACCTGTACAATAAAGAACAGATCTTGCAGTGGACACTCTGATCGATATGTTACTTCATTCAGTAACAGCTTGTCATGTACATTATTGGCGTATCAGCAGTGGGAAACAACAATAGTATACAGGCCTAGACATTACTAGTAGATAAATGTAAAGAGCAGCAAAAACATAAATGTTTAAATATCAGTATACAGCATACAGCATCAAACACACTGTCAAAAATTATGAACATGCTAAACAACTTACAAAAATAATGTCAACACAAGCAAAACATTACACAATACAGTAGACTGAATGCACATTTTTTACTCTTTATGTTGCACCCAGAGTGTAAGTCGTGTCAGCCTACAAGGTGAGAAAATAATCCAAAACTTGCAAGTCTGCCAGTAATTCTCCTTCTTTAAACTTAAACTGTTTGGCACCAAAAGTTTTCTGCAAGAGCACATGTACCTTCTTCATCATCCACTTTGGGGAGGATGCCAGTCTCCTCATCAAAGTCAGGGAACTCTTCCTTAGAGAGGACATTAGCAGCAATCATCTGATAATAGAGATGCAAGACCCAGAGTTAATCAGTTAATCATATTTTGACAAATGAGAGGTAATATAATGCAGCAACTAAAAGTCTATATAAAGTATGCGGTGGTTTTCAAACTAAATACTTCCCCCTAGTGGAAAATCTTAAATTAGATTTAAATTGCAATAATTTTGGCATCACATGGTTTTACCAAAAGCAAAAAGCATGGTCAACACCTTTAAATGTTATGTTAGGTGGCTTTTGATTTGTGTATTAGAAATTCAGTAACACGCCTTATAATTTCCTAATTTTTAATTGCATTTTAAAATGTCCTTTACAACAAATTGTTTTTATAAGCTAGGTATACCATTAATGTTACAACAGTAAGAATCCTTCAGAACCAACAAGCAGTGGGTTTGTGTAACATTATATTACAAGCAAGCTGCATTAAAGTGAAAATCAATCCTCCTAGATGAAAAAACTAATGTCCCACTGAGTGGACTAAGAGGTTTAATCTGCCACTGACCTGCTTGATCTCCCACTTCTCTGGATCAGAGATCTTAGTGAGCCTCTTACGCTCCAGGGTATCATCTTCCACTTCAGGGGCATGGCCAAGGTTGAGGTTTGTGGGTCGGTCAGGGTTCCTCATGGCAGTTTCATCGGTACCTTCACCTCCCACGTTGCGACGCCGGTTAGGGTTTAGGTCCTCCCCAGTGTCCTGATCCACATCCTGGCACAGTGAACGTGTTGTGAACAAAATGATTGATGGAAAAAAAAAAAAACATACATTCTAAAAGACTGGAAAACTTTTGGAAAATTTGTGTCACAAGCCACTGCTAAATGTGGGATAAAACCCTGTCGTATAGAAATAAGCTTGGATACATAATTTTGTAGGTATATATGCAAATGAAATATCATTCATGTGTTTGCAAAAAAACACAACTTAAATAGTAATGGAACACTTTAACATGATTCACAATAAAGTGTGATGTAAATATATTTCTTCTGTGCAGGTACCACCCAAGATGTTTTCACACAAATGGATGAAATTATTCAATGCCCTTTATCAATTTATGCATTTATGAGCTTAGCATCAGGGACTACAAACTACATATAGCGTGTTAGAAGTCTTACAGCTTTAATTATACAGTGAGTGATAAAATGAGAGGTGATAAAAGGGTATCGTGGGGGTTAAAGTTGCCAAGTTACACTCAAAAGAACCAAATTCAAAACCCACGTCCTGATTTAGTACCGTTGATCAAAGCACTTATACCACAAATTACCCACCTTTACAAATGTACCATTTTAAGAAAGACACTTTGGAGAAAGCATCAGCTGAATGAATAATGCAAATGTAATGACACAGTAAATATATTGCTATCTTTTTGTCTATAACAAAAGATGTTGCTCATTATTTAATAACTACATACAGTTTAAAACTAGATTAATATCTGAAATCTACTTTGGGGGAGGAAAAATGTTTTAAACAACTCACCTTCATGCTAAGGCTAGTTTTGGAGCCAGTGAATGACAGAACTTTGACCTTGACCCTTTGACCTTTGCTGACAACATCAGCTACATTTGCCACACGTCCTTCTCTCCTGAGTTCTGAAATGTGGACCAGACCTTCCCACCGTTTCCTGTGGACATAAGAAGGTACAAATATTAATAATGCACCAAAATTAAGATAAGCTCTTGATTTTTTAGTATACAAAAATGTGCAATAAAAAATGTATTTTAAAAAATCAGTTTAATTGACTAAATTAGAAAGCAAAATTATCTTCAGGGAAAACCTTGCCCCCGTTACAATAACTAGAACAGGTCATCAAGAAAAATACATATGGTGTCAGGAAGACCAGTAAGAACCACATGTAGGAACCATATCAAGTGCAGAGATCCAAGCCACCATCTACTGACCTCAGACCCTCAAGCTGCACAAAGCAGCCAAACTGCATGATGCTGGTGACCTTGCCATTGTAGATGTCACCAACAGAGGGCTCCTCAGGAGGTGGTCGGTCTATATGCTTGTCCTTCCACCGGTCTGTGCCCCTGTCCTTCTCCCATCGTGGGCTAGGGGAGCGACTGCGGGACCGCCACCGGGAGGAGCGTTGTTTGCCTCTGTCCCGAGAGCGAGACCTGGAGCGTGAGCGGTGATGCCGCCTTTTTTCACGGTCCCCGTGCTGGTCTCGACTCTTGCTTCTGCTCCTTCTGCTCCTTTCATCAGACCTATGCAGAGACACACAAATTATGGCATCAGAGGGTCAGGCATACAACACTATTTTCTGACCCTGTGCTGGAAACAGGAAAGTGTGTATAATGTATAATAATTAACGTATTTTGTGTAAGCTGTGCTGATGCACTACAAGACAGCATACACAGCAAAATTTTTTTGAAAATCACTGATGAGATTCCCTTTACCTGTGCCGGCTGGGCTTTGTGTCAATTCCGCTTACACTGGGCATGAACATCTCCAGCTCCTTCATGGCATCAGCAGCTACTTTCACATCATCCTCATCCAGCATAGTCTATGGTAAGCACAACAAAGGGCTCTATGTTTTCAACTGCATTCAAAATTGCATCAAAAAAAGGATTATAATATTGTAAAAGGTTCCCAAATTATTCCAGGAATGTGATATGATAAAAGCTTACTGCAAGAGGGTTCACTCCAGCATCCAAAGACCTTTAACAAAATGTCTGATCCCCCAATCTACTAATTTTATTTTGTTGGCTGTTTGACTCAACCCTTGTCATACTTGGCAAGAAAACATAGCTTAATGCTTTGGGTAACACCAAGTTCCCTCTTTAAGTATGTGAATGTCTGAAGTGTTTAATTTTCTTCCAGTAGAACACATCTGATTTGCATAATCATTTCTGGAATAAATGGACATCTTTCTGGAACCCATTTGACAGCGTTACATGATCATTACTATGTAACCACCTGACCTTCACCCTCTCATGCAACTGGACATGCTTGCAGTCTCTCATTGTACCGTCTCTGCTTGTATGCTGCTGTGATCTAATGCTGCTCATCTTTAAAGCTGAATCTGTTTGTTCTTTATGGTTGGCTTTGTTTTTCAAGCCACAGACTTAAAATCTGGCACAGCGGTGCTTCTCACCTTAAGTGAGGTTTTTTTTATAGTCAAGTTCATTAACCTCCAAAAAGGCTGCTTAGTATTTTGAAATTATAAAGTTCAACCTCTGACAAGGCTTAGAGAGGCAGGAGTAGTAACATTAACAAACAGACAAAGATTGAGGTTTACCGATCTAGAGATGATATTTTAAAAGATAAAAAGCTAAGTGGCTGAGATTCATATTTGTTTTTTCACAACTATAAATACTTAAAATATAAAATTACTTACTCTGGTCATAGGATTATCTGGTCGGCAAAGTGCAGGAAACATCTCCTTTAGCTTGTCCTTCTCACTCTTCGGGTTGACTATGGGCTCTGGATACAGAGCAGCAATTAAAATGTATGGTACAGTATGACCTGTGCTCATGGTAAGCAGTTAGTTTGTTACTAGTCTGGACATACAACACTGTGTTGTAAGAATCCTTACACAACTCAAAAAGCCTCCGCTAAAATAAGATTAAAGCAATTTCTTCTGTCCACAGTAATTAAACCTTTATGTGGGGGTGGATCTGTAGAGGGAACATCACTGTATTTTTAAAAGACAGGAAGTATTTCTGTTCTATCAGAAAATCCCATTAAACTATCTAGTATTTAACTATGCACGTCATCAGCCTTGTATCCTACATTATTGTTGTCATCATAAATAGATGGATTTCACCTGAAAAATTTCACAAGGCCAGCAAAAAGTAATAAAATATGGCACAACCACAACTGTTACTAAATGTCAAAAAACCTCAAATATCAAAGATCTGAAAATTCAAAAGAAAAATACAGATGAACCCTGTGTCTATGCCTAAAAAGCCAAAAAATTACAAGAACACCTTAAAAAATTGCCAGTATAAATATTTCAGCTACTCATTTTGCAAAGCGTAGTTGTACTATTTTGACTGACCTGACTTGTGAGTGTCTGCACGCCTCGTAACTTGGTAAAGGATATTAAATAAATTCACTTGTATACACGAATACTCATAAGTTAAGTCTTATCTTAGGGGTTACCTGTAAAAATACTTTTTATATTCATGAATGTGCTCACTTTATTTTGTTACTAAAGGGAGAAAAAAATAATTTCTATTTGTTAGGTGTAACTACAATAAAATGTGAAAACTCATGGAGCTGAATACTTTCTGAAAGCACTATAATAGCAAAAGTGCAATAATAGAAAAGCTGGTGTTATACTGAATATACTGAATTCAAAAGTAATTTTACAGGAAAGAAAACCATCTTACCTTTGCTTGTAGATGCTTTTAGTGGAGGTCTCATAGTTTGAATCAGTCTAAGCAAATTGCTGATGAGAGAATCCTATAAATTAAAAATGTTAGTATTTATTACAAATCTGTAGCTCTAGAAAGGAATCATCTTTTGTCACTAATGACTTTTCCCAGTGCATGGGTCTGTTCGGTCAGAGCTTATTCCGGAGTCATAGACTGTGAGGCAGAGCACTCTGTATGTGGGACACCAGCCTTGTCACAGAACACACATGCCCGTTCACACACTACAGGTAACTCAGCATGGCCAGTCCAGTTGAAACGTATGTGTTTGCATGTGTGGCTGTAGGAAGAAACTCAAACATATAACATGAGCATGGAAACACTCACTGTGAATTCGGCACCATTCTTCAGCAAAACCACTTTGAACCCATCAAAACTTGGGTTCTTCTCAGCCAGACTGATGACAAACTCAGCTGTTAACCAGAGCAGACAGAATGTTAGTGACAACATCGAAATTACAGCATATCACACACAGCACATTTGCAGTCCTACAGGAATACCACCATCCTGAGAACCACATTTCCTTCATAACAGTCTTTTCTTCAGTTTAATAATAAAGGATGTGTCAGTTCAGGTGTAGTTGCATCACTCGCAGTAAATGTCGCCTTTATCACAAGTCCTTCATTTTATTTGTGGGCGTTTTTTTTCCCTTGAATGACTTTGTGTTTTCTCCAGATGCAGATATTGCTTAAAATAGCTGATCGTTCTGACACGAAGGGAGCTGCAACCCACTGACACCAGTTTACTGAATAAATATTTACTTTTAAGATGAAAACTGGAACACCTAACCGGCATTTTACACACAGATGCTCTCTGTAGACACTCAACTGGAGCGGCAATTCGCTGGGCTCCAGTGGGAATCTGTATACACTCACCGAGATCTTTGTCACTAATTCCCAGGTGGTTATCCAGCTCTGTACACACTTTGGACACCAAAGACAAGTATTCGAGCTTCTTCAATTCATCTTCTCCCACGTCCGCCATTTCCCCTTGTTTGTTAACGTAAGCTGGCTAACGTTAGCTCACTTGTTTACTTACTTTAAAACCACGGCGCGATTCTGACAAGTTCGTTTCAGAACCTGCAAATGTCACAGAGACTAACCGGACACCAGCGATAAATGAAACTTATATTAAAACGTAACTAAACCCTCTAACTTGACTTCTCCAGCAGCCAGTTTTCACACTGTAGGCCTAACTCTAGCACTATTACTGACTACATCAACAGTCGCCATGTTGACGTATCAAGCGTAACGTGCGTAACGCATTTTGCGTAACATAACATGCGTACATATTGTGAGTGACGTAAAATTCGTTTCTGAAAATGTTCTACAGCGGCATCTCGTGTCCCGGAGGTTTTGTGCCGTTTAATGAAGTAAAAAATACAGTTAAGTTGATTTTCAGCTTTTTTATCTGAATGCAACAGCAAACAGAAAACACAAGTCTACAGGTTCACATCAGAAAACACTCAATGAAAATATGTATACAATTCAAATACAATGAATAAATAAAAAACAGAAAGACAAGTATCTCACGGTTTACAGTTACATATTAGGGGAACCGTACCGTTCAAACGTTTCTATTGCACATCTTGCTTTCTTATTCTTAATATGTATTTTTTTAAAAATATTATTCTAGTTCAGTTTTCAACAGGGTAACACACACAGTGCAAGCCTGTAAAATCATTTGACAGTTGATTCTGTAGTGGTGGCTCAGTAGGCTGCTCCTGTTCTATTAAGTCCTCTTCATGCACGAATTAACTTTCAAGAATCAAGAATTGAGCAGAAGATGAAGCTCCTCATGTCTGCAATGCACAGAACAGGAGGAAAGAAAATTCAGAAAATTAATAACAATACAAACAATAATACAACTATAGATACATAATACAAACATAGATCAATAGATGAAAGGTAAATATCTGTATATATGAAAAAACAGTGTGCACATACAATAAATACAAAAATGAATAGGTACACATACATGTACACACATCTATAGATAAGTGTGTATTCATACATATACACACACACAATACACACACACACACACAAACATGAAAAAAACATACAGATATAGACATACATGATGGATGTCAGTGGTTATGGTTTGTGATGATGGTCACTGATGGTGGAGATGATGGGGTCTGAGACTGCTGTAGGCGGTGTGGATGGTGGGCAGTGAAGTCCTGGTGATGGGCTGGACATTTTCACTACCTACTGCAGGGCAGACAGTGCAGTTCCCACACCAGACCAAGATGCAGAAGTTTAGGATGCTCTCTGTGGCACTGCTGTAGAAGGTGGTGAGAATATTGGCGGAAGTCCAGCTCTTTTCAGTCTCCTTAGGAGATGGAGTGGAAATGCTGTTGTGCCTTTTTCACTATATAAAATGCATTGTAGGTCCAGGAGATGTCCTTGGGGATGCTACTTAATGACAAGCAAGTTTAAACAATTTGGGTCTGTTGTCATACGCGCACCCTTGCACTCCATAATTATTAAATTTGATACCGAGAGAGGAAAAAACTTGTGGTAGGGATATCATACGCTACACCCCTTAAGAGCAGACTTATCTGTACATCATTCTTGTGAAAATAATCTAGCCAACATGCATCAAAAACAAAATAAGGTGCTGGTTCTGCACTTGGTACTAGTCAAAAGGACCAAGAAGCTAAGCACCCCTCCCTTGTGGTACCTGATGAATTAAAGTTTTTTGGTTGTTCATTTTTCTCAGCTCTGACCTCCCCTTAGACTGAGCTCTTGTGGCCAAGTGAGGAGTCCTACCTTGGGACTGGGGAGGAGGGGGTGTGTTGAAAAAATAATTAAATGACTGTTTATTTTACTGGATTTTAAGGGACTTTTCAGTGTTGTGTTTTAAATGATCACAGTAATGTCAGAGCATTTAAGTGAGATGAAAACTCAGGGCATCTTCTTTTAGATTTTGGTCTATTTTATATTTCTGGTTTTATTTTACTTTTATATATTAGGTCACCCTTTTTAGTCACAAAATTTTATTTAATATTTTTTATGAATGTCAAAAAATGAAATGAAATATTATCTCACAGTAAATTTGAAATTGTTTTTCAGAGATATAGTTAAAAGATTAGTAAGCTCTGTCTTTTAATATATGTAGGGAGGTGTTGTGACGTATTTTAGCTTTTTTTTTTGTTCAATTTTATTGGGTTATTATGAAGGGAAAAACATTGTCTTGTGTGTTGACTGTGCGTTTCTATTGGGGTCTGCACAGTTTCTGTATGTAAAAAGACGGGTTGACGGGGACCTGGCCTCAGGGCAGCGGCTGAAAGAATCGTCCTTCCATTTCCTCCTCCTGCCTGTAATCTGCTGCTCATATTTGAAAATAAAGGCTGAGTTACAGAAGCTGCTCTGGTCTCCTCAGTGTCTCCACTCAAGTCTGCACTCGCTTCAAAATATTGAACCTCTTTGTAAAGCTGCTGTGGTGATGACACAAAACTCTGTGGATAACCATCAAAAATTCTACATGATTCTTTACTGAGTTAAAGGGCTACTGCTACCTCTATTCTGTGAGAGTTTAGTCTCAGGGCTGTCATAGCCTTTTCTCTAGAATTTCTGGTCTGGTGAAATAATGTTTAGACCCCATTCAGATGTGAGTCCCATCAACAGTATCAAGGTGAAAACACAAACATATTGGCATCTATATTGGTAGATGTGTGTCTGAAAGAACTGCTTTGAATTTACACCACAAAACAGATCTGAAGACCTTCAATTTATGACTATAGAGAGACCTCACCGTCTGTGAGACAATTTTCTTAATATGAATTCAAGCAGTGTGAAAACATCTTAAGAGTTAACGTACAAACTTTCCTGTTATAAATGTAAAAGGCCTGTTAAAAGTGGTTAACACTATTTTTCAACCTTTTCAAGATGTGATCTATATCAAAGAAATTTGATTCACAGTAAAATAAAGAGATGCAATTCAAAATGACTAATATTATCCTTGCCACGAGTGTCAAACACAGGCGGTAGGACAGGCACAAACTGAGCAAAAAGGTTTTCACGTGTTAAGATTCTGCCCAGCTGAATTAAAACCGACGTTGGGTGCATGAGTGCAGACAGGTGTCCTGATGCAGGGATTTCAGCTGCTCAACCAGGAAATTGTTCCTAGGGGTCGACATCAAGTATATCTGGGATCAAATTGCTTTAGCTCTTTTCCCCATTTTCTAGTGCTATTTCAGTTATTTTTTTCATTTAGGTGAACTTGAAAACAAGACTTTACACAGCGTTTCAAATCTTATTTATTTGTTGGGCAAATTTCATATCCACAAAGCAAGGTGTATTAAACCTAAACCTAACTATTTCACCCTGTTGGGTTTCTGATCTGGAACCCATCCCAGAAGCAGTAGACACAAGGCCATGAAACTGCCCCTGGTGGGACACCAGACAAACCCTGTGCTGGACCTTAAATTATTTCTCAGTGATTTGTAGTCTTTTTCTCTTCAGTTTCTCCAAAAAGAAAATGACAAATCAAAACATCAAACTGTTTCTGGACAAGCAGTAAACATGCTTTTTTAATTTATTTGTTTGTTTGTTGCCCTTTGATCTTTGTCATGTGTTGCTGTTATACCTCTTTGGATCCTGTAATCTTGTTAAAACATGTTTATGATGTTTATTATAAAATAAATATGATTAAAAGACACAGCAAATACATTTGACTTAATGTGCAGCTGAAATGACTGAGTAAGTATGCTTCTAAACTGTTGCTAATGACAGCAATTTCCAATGTTTTTTAATGTTACCTTAAGTAATGTAACATTAAGGAGTAATTCGAAGTCCACATGGTGAGCCACTTTAGGAGACTTTTGTCTAGGATATATTACACTTACACCTTGAGATACAAACATCTAACTTAAACATTTTCTAAGCTACAAATATTTTCGCATTTATTTAATTTTAACTGTATTTTCGTCACTGGTTTTTTACTTTGCTGCTGGGAAAACAGCCCCTGCTTTTGTTTTCCACCATGAGGGGGCAGAAAGACACACAACAGGGTGCGGTTTCCCCAGCGCCACAGAGGTGAGCCAGTGCATTTCTTATTTATTATTGCTGTACTCAGAGATGGACTTAACCACTAGGCAAAGGGAGGCAAATGCCTGGTGTCACATAAAAATATTTTCAATTATATATGTTTTGATTTTTATTTAAAATTCTAACCACATATGAAAAATAGCAAAAATTGCTGCTATAGCTACTATTTTCAGGATCCTACAGCCAACATAGGGCCTCCCCTTCAGGTCAGGCTGTAATGGGCTTTTCCTGACACAACTGCAGCAGATCCTGACAGAAACCACTGACAACATAAAAAGAGCAAACCTGTAGTATAACATTCAGGACCAGTATGTAGTAGAAAAGAGAATTTACAGAATAGAAAATGAAGCATAAATACCCACGTGGGGCAGAAAACCAAAAAAATGAAGAAAGCAAAAAGTTTGCTGCAAAGCTCCTCACAATAACTTTATTCCTCAAAGAAACTGCTACTGATGGTAGAAATTTTTGGGTAGCAGGTAGTAACACTACAATAAACAGAAACAAAAAAAAACAAACATCTAGATAATGTTCTGCCTCTGCCAGAGTCTCAAAACACACACTAGTGATGCTAATAATGATGACACCACCACTTCCTATGTACATGGTGGTGGTGACAACCATGACACTGTTGTTAATAAAGATGACAATCAGCAAAATATAAGTGACAATCAACCATCCAGCATGACGTGGTTATTACAGTAGAATGACTCAAAGCAGCCGTCAGGTAGTCAGGAGGAGGCCAGTTCAGATGAAAAACGTATTTTTCCAAAAAAAAGATGGTTATAAAATTTACACAATGTCACCATTACACACAGATTAAGGATAATCAGATTGTGGCAAGTTAACGGTGAGAAGAATAATTATATGTTAAGATGCCGCTATTTGGATTAACTCAGGCAACCTAAGCAAGGAACAAGTGCAGGGATTTAAACATTTATAATGGGTTCTAGTGTCAAATTCATGTTTCATAAATAATTCTTTTCTCACAGCTTAGCACACAGGCAAGATACAGCCTGGACCTTTAATCCAATGGCAAGTGAAGAGGTATTTTTAACAGCAAGTCTCGTATATTTATTTTTTAAACTTAGGATCATTCCACTGTGGCCATTTTATTCAAACTTTCCTCTCTGTATGGATGACTGAAATGATGATTCTCCTTTGTTGGATAAAACAACAGCTTAAACTGTATAATTCATAAGAACTATGCATACCTGTTTAGAAGTGTTATAGTTTATATCTGGTGGTTGTGCAATTGATGTAATTGTTATTTCTGTGTCTTCATACTGTTGCTTCTGTTTTTATGGCCAAGTGTTGCTGCTGATGTAATAAAAATGGCCAAAAAACAAACAAACAAATAAAAGCATAACTATAAGATTTAAAAAGAAGCTTAATGTTATTTAACTTGAAATGCAAAAAACTGTGCTTCAGCTTTGAATCGAAGGTGACTGAGATGTGGCTCAGAATGAAGCTGTATGATGAGCTGTAGCTTGTTCACCTTCTCAGCTTCATTTCAGCTTACCTTCATCTACCTCCCAGTCACCAGCTGTCAGTCATTTCAATTCGTATTGTGTCTCTTTCTGTTAAAAATATAGTCATGTCTCTAAAACAGATCAAATCAGAGAAAGTTTTTAAGTAACTGTTCTGTAGCAACTGGGATCCTAAAATAACAGCGTTTTGGCTCACAGTTCTACTGAGATTTTTAATCACTGATCCTATAAGCGATGTGCTGCACCCATAACGCACAACAGAAGGATAAACATGGGTGTGACGATCAGATATTTTGTTGCCCTTAAATCTGTTTGCATCTTCTGTAGCTAAACGTGGAGAAATACATTCTGTGGCGCGCGTGTGTAAGGAGGAGGCCCCCCAGTGCTGCAAGAAGACGATGTTTTGACAAAAGTGCAACTGGGTCCTGCTTATGATGCCCACTGAAACCAGGGTAACTTACAAGGATGGTGACGGTGATGGTGGCACATCATGACTGACCTCGGCTTTAATATCAGCATCTGCTGTGGAGTAACCAGGGCTGCGGAAACGGGGGTATCGCGCAACTGGACTGCAATCACAATGACCCCACACAGTGCTGCTTCCCAGATAAGGTACGGAACTTTGCTTTCTCTGCCTCTAGCTCTTGTCCCCATTTCTTCTGTTCTTCACCCATATTTATTCAAAATAATCTTGCACCGGCAGGAGAATTTAGACTGTCCTTCTTGTGTTTTTGCGATGCCAGTTCTATTTCTGTCACATTAGATTTTTGCAAGTATGTAAATCCAGTTAAAGGAATTAATGAAGTTTTTAAGGTTTACTTACCTCTTTAATTTGTACAATTGCCCATTTGTAGTACTGTAATTGTTCCTTCTGTCTTTCATTCCTGGAACCTTCCTGTCAGTTCTTAGCCAGCCATCCCTCCCACCATCATTTCTGAATCAAAATGCTCTGCACCACAAACCCTAAGCACTTCCCTTCACAAATGTGAAACCCCTGCCTTGCTTGACCTCACTGAAGAACTCATTCCACAGGTATTGTTCCTTGTTCCTCTGCCAAGTGGGTCTTGGACAGAACTGGAGGGAGAGGGAGAGTGGAGGTGCATCCCTGCTTAGGCCCCTGTTGTGCCCCAGTGTCCTCACCTAACCGGTCACAGTGGAATCAAGGAAATGGAGCTGGAAGGGGAAGGGAGGGTAAGGGAGGGGAGGTTGCTTACATAACAGGCTTTTTTCTCAGTCTATGTGGATGTGTGCAAGTGCTGCTATCTGAGGCAGAGACATTTGAGGAACGCAGGCCAGTGTGAACTTTCCTAACATCTGCTTTTAATTGAGTCCATTTTGTGGACCCTGGCAGTTGGTTTGACACATGTGGCTTGACATTTTCCGAGTTGGGTTCTTCTGTTTTGCCCTGCTTGTTTTTAAGCTGGAAAACAAGCTACAGGAGGTCCACGCTGAGCAAAGCCGTGAACTGGTGCTTGAGAGGCCCTGAACGCTACACGTAGCGCTGGTGTGTCTGTCTGTGTCTACGACACACAGCTGGCTGTGATGTTTCCTTGTCAGTTTGCAGCTGAATGGAAAATTCCAGACTGAGGCTGAGTGTGGGGGGCGTGAGACAGGGGGCCGGTCCTGTTCCACATACAAGGGCAGGAATTGGTCAAACTGAAAGCTGGCTTTGTGAGACCACTGCCTTCACAACAGACCTGACATTCAAGCATTTTAAAGCAGCACAGAAGGGACAATTTTCAACAGAGGAAAACAGCTTGTTTCCTCCATTCATCTTTACATAACAAGCAGCTTGTACAGCACATTGGTATTCAACCTGGGACCCTGGCTGAACGGTGCGCATGCAGTTGAGGTGACAGGCATGAGTATGTTTAAAATGACTGTTCTGGATTGTCTGGACTCCTGCCTCCTTTTACAGAGATTAGATTCACAGATAAACACATAAATTACACCCAGATATACGTGCATGCAGTCTTCATTAATCCCCTTTGTAAACATGTGACAGGTACAATGTTCTCCAGAAGGCAGCACCTTTTTCTGTCACCAGGAGGATCCACTTCTTCATGTTGTCCTTGGGCTCACTGTGGGACAGGACACATGAACGACCCCGTATTCCCTCCTCTCCCAATATTTCCTAATGTGATTTGCAGTCCTACACCTGGGGTCCCTCTATGAATAGATGGTTTTCTTTCCAGTATAACTGTTTGTGTATCTTTCGTTACTTAAAACTAGCAAAATAATAGAATATAATTTTTTAATGTATTTTTATCCTTTCCATTTTTAACAAGTACATCTACAGAGATGGAGATACCATCCTGTCCAAGCTGTCCCCTTGCCTAGCCTAGCACTTCTGGGACAGCATCGGGATTACTATGACCCCCAGCAGGTGCTTATCTGACACCTTTAACCAAGGTGACTTACAACGCTAGACACCCTGCACTAAACTCCCTAAAATTATTCACACACTTATACAACAGAGGAATAAGTATTTCCCCCCTTCTTTTTTGCCCCCATTATTGCATGTTTGTAACACTAAATGCTTTCTAATTTTTACACAAAATTTAATATCGGACAAAGGGAACCTGAGTAAACACATGACGCAGTTTTTACTTCACTTAAGGAACAACATCATCCAACAACTCATTATCGCCCAAGTGAAAAAGTAACTGCTCCCTTAAACTTGATAACTGCTTACACCACGTTTAGCAGCAAAAACTGCAACCAAAATACTTCCTATAATTTGATATCAGTGTTTCACATCTCTGTTGAGAAACTTTAGTCCACCCTTCTTTACAGAACTGTTTTAATTCAGAAGGGGTGGTCTGGCACTGAAGAATACTCTTGTAGCTGGTAGCCTATCCAGGTCACCAACTTCAGACCCACCAGAACGGTACCTCTTCCATGCTTAACTGCTACTTTTAAGCACTGAGAATTCATTTGCTAACCAGGTCCACAACATACATAAACTATGTGTGATGGACGGAAAACTTGGATTCATTGGTCCACAATACTTTTTTCCCTTCTGCATTTCTGAGTTTAGTCCAGGTAAACCTCTTTACCCTGTTTTGTTGCCTTAATAGAGGTTTCTGAGCTGCTACGTGACCCTTGAGCCCCGCTACCCAAAGTCCTCTCTGCACTGTGGACTCTTTCTTCTGTTTGCCCTCATTCAGCGGTGCCTCGATATCTGATGCACTCAGTCTTGTGTTACACAAGCCAGTGACTCTTATGTACTTGTCATTTGATTTTGTGTTGATCTAAGGCTGCCGGAACTTTTTCAGTCAGAGCCTTCTCTATTTCTCAGTGCCTTTTGATAGTGTAAGCAGTTGTTCTTAGAGAAACTGCAAACTGCAATTTCTCTGTATCTTTCCTTCCTCAGAGTAATAACAGATGACCGTTTTCTAATGTGAGCTTACGTTTACACCCCTTGTGTCTCCCAAGTGTTTTAGAGCCCAGGAGCCCAAAACTTTGTATTTAAGGACCTATTCATGGGTCAGATGCAGGGGAGGTTAACCAGTTAAGCCAATACAGGTAAAAGACACAAAGGCAGTGTTACCATCAAGGTGAAGACAAATACATGTTGTCTGTTACAGGGTTCTAAATTCACTGGTCAAAATCTAGGGCATTTCTTATTAGATCTATGTTGATTTGAATAAAGTAAAATTTTTCAAATGTTTCTCAACTGACATGTACATATTACTAAAATGCTGAAGTACAGGGCATTCAAAAACTTTTGAGTGGCAGTGTGCACTGGTATCTGAATGAATTTTTATCCATAGGTTATCCATAATAATAAAGAAATTGAAAGACAATTAAAAATTAAAACAAATTTTAAGAAAACAACAAATAAATATAATACTGTACAGTGTAATTTAACAATTAACACTGTATGCACTGTAAAAAACTGAGTTGTACACTGCTAAGAATTTATCCCATTCAGATGCCCCCCAGATGATCCCCAAGCCATCTGACAAATGTGAAAAGCAGAACTGTGTGTGTGACATGGTGTAAATCCAGCATCAGACAGCAAGAGCATCATTCCAGAGACGTGTGGTGTAGTGTGATGGGGTGAAGATGAGTTGCTCACTGTGTATACAAACACATTCATCCATGTAAAGTAAACTTTGCGCACTTTAGGTGTGTACATTCTAGAGGAAACAAGCTCATATATTTATTTTTTATTTATTTACCAAGTTATGCTTAATGTGCCCTTCTCAGCCTCAGCAACATGCTGCAATATTCTGATTTCATTCTAAGCTTATCACATATAAATAACACAAGATACGGTGCAGTGAGCTGCATGTCAGCCTTCAGAATTCTGGATCTTACTATCTTCTTGACCTTTACACCTGAATTATCCATGCATTGTGATTTTGTGACCTTTTCCTCACTTGACTGGATCCCTCTGTGAGCGAACTAAGGATGCCAGACCAGTTTAAATAGATTAAAATTATGAATGGACCTGAAAATTGTACTCTTCTTACTGGAGATGTGGAAAATTAAATCTATAAAACAAATTCAGACTTCTGTACTTGTTAAAAAACTGTCCTTAACCACTCTGTCACTTTTTAGATTCTCCATGGAGCAGCTTTTATTGTGGAGGGAGAAGAAAGGCACCAGAATCATTGAGCACAATCCTGCTTATCAGCAGATCTGCACATCATTGTCATATGAACCTGTGTGGACTGCTGGTGGTCCAAGTCAGGAGGCAAAAGGGATGGACTGCACAATGTATGAGTTCCAACTGCTAGACGTTAGCTGATATTACTGGGAACATCCTTGTTCACTCACATCCTCAGCAAAGAATCCCCCTCCCTTTTCTCTGACATTGTTTTTTTACCCTTATTTCAACATTGGAGTCACATTTGGAAAGGATTTCCTTCACAAGTAGAGTTGGCAAGACATCATGAATCACAAATTTCTCCAGTCTGTCTCCCCTCAAATGAAGTTAAAAAAAGAGGGAAATACAAAAGAGGTGGTGAGAGAGGGAGGGGCAAGGAGATGAGGAAAGAGATATTCCAGGGAGGGCAGGGTGACCAAGGAGGCCAGCAGACAGAAACAAACAGACCAAGAGGCCAAAGGAGTAAATTTAGTCACATATTTATTACATAAATATATAGTAAAATAGACCAGCGACAATTACCATAAAAATATCCTCCTTTAAAATCCTGACCATAAACAAAGATTTGAAAATCACACATTGACATTAACAAACACACTGATTGTCTGGACCAGTCATTAGCAGCCCACCACAAATCCTGATGTCACAACCACCCACTGAACAGTTTCGGAGAAGGAGAGGTGCAAAAATGCTGAGGGGGATTTACATGGGCGGTAGGGAAGAATTTTGCTGGGAGAAAGGAGCGGTGGAAGGGTGGTGTGAGTGGAGATCACAGTAGATATTCGGAGGTGTTGTGTGTGTATTTGTAATGTAGAATAATCTAGAGCCCGCACTCCAGGATTTGGAAGTTGAGTCTGTTGATCTGAATACATTCCAATTAATATTCCTCTATTTTCTAATTCCTGTGTAACAGTGTGACCAAACCTGTGTCTGTGTGAGTGTGTATAAGTATCATGTGTGCATTTTGACCTCACACTCATTGTTTGCGCTGTGTGTGGTACACTCTGCCTATCACTCCTTACACACTCACAGATTTGGTTGACTACAGCCTTGTATACGGAACAGTTCTGTTGCGTTTGTGGTCACAGCCACATGAAAGGTCATTGAACTCCACGTAAAACTCCATAAATATCACAGTAAAGGCCTACAGAAACGCCACTAAACCTGCTGAATACCGAGAAGGCTTCACTTTGCCACTGTTCTATTGCTTGCTAAAAAGCAGCTGGCGAAGGGATGTTACATGGCAGGCGCAGCATCACCAATCTCTCCCATGTGGCTGTTATCTGACTCCTGATCTGACCTCGTCGAAGATCAAGACCCCTGAGCACAACTTTTCCCAGCAGCCTCTGCAATCACAGTGAACCAAGGAACTAAGATTGGAGAGTGATTAAAAATGTTTTTTTATTTTTAACACTAGTAGTACTAGTAATGGTATTAATAGTAGCATGATATTTTATTTCCTGTTTTTGATCCACTTTCTACTGGTTAATGACTTTTTAAGTAGTATATTTTGACTTTTCATTCATAGCAAGGAATACAGGCATGAGTTGGATAATGTCTTTTAAAAGCCTGAAAAAGTCAATATTTCAAATACTCATAAAAATTACAACTGGTGAAAGAAACATGGCTTAAACCAGAGAAAGACAGGCAGAAGCCAAATAATGTAAGCTGGCCTCATCCTACCTAAAGAAGAATAATTTAGGTCCACGCTGACCTGGTATCTACATAACCAGTAGGATTCCATGGGTGTTGGTAACCTTTCTCCACAGACTTCAGCTGAGATTGTTCACAAAGATACAGATCTCTACCACCATGATAGGAGAGCAAGGGCTTTGCACCAAGTAGCTGAGAAACATGTATATTTACATGGATCCTTCTGCACTTCGTAAACAGCAGCTTGCTTTGCTACTGCTGCTTAGGACTGGGCCTCCACTGGCCCAGCTAGCACTGATATCATTTTTTTTAAAATTCTAAATCTGCTCATTTATTATTTGTGTAAATGTTCAGACTTCAGTAATCAAAAACATGTATTTTCATATTGTGCATGCAAGGTATGTGAATAAAAGCCACCATGTTGCTGCGCCAGGAACCCCCTTTGCACTGTGAGAGTTGAGCATAGGAAAGAGGAAGCTCAAGCACCCTTTGAGGTCCGCAGTCCTGAGTAAGTCTGACTGGTAGACCTGTTTTCACAGTGAATATCAAAAACTTTGCATCCATCATCATTAACTGCTGAATACATGGCAGCCCAAAGCCTGGCACCAGGCTATGAAGGAACAACCTGGATTGGACACTAGTCCCTTACATTGTGGCCACACACACAGTAGGCAATGTAGAGCAACCAATTAACCTGAAACACTTGTCTTTGGACTGTGGGAGGACACCAGAGCACCCAGAGGAAACCCACACAGGCACAGGGAGAATAAGCCAACTCCACACAGGCTGACCAGATTCAAACAGGTCCTGCAAGGCAGCAGCACTACTTGCTGAGCCACAAAGAAACTGCATATGTAGTTTATTCATATACATCATGTATATATGTATATAAATATGTATAAATCTCATTTATCAATATATGTATGTATATAACTCTGTACAAAATACTATTTTTACTTTCCCTCTTATCTAATATATTTTTAACTAAATGCTTAAAAGTCTACATTTCTTCATGCATACTGGGAGCAAACATAAAAAGGCAGTCAGGGCCCTGTCTCTGTGTTTTGGTCTTCTGTAAAACAAATTCAGCAACGCAACCTTAACTAACACAGCCAACTTTGCTAATTGCTTGCAAGTTAGTCTCAGCCCTGCAAACCAAGGCTCAAGTAGTCGGTGGCGGTTGCTAGTTTGTCTGGGGTTATACTATACCCCTGTTCACTAGATTAAGGTAGATTAAGGAAAAGTCCTTTTTTTCATCAGCCCCCCAACCAACATTTTGTTTAAAATGTCATCCAGAGCATTTTTTCATGTGGGGGTATTAAAAACTTCTAGCCTGAAATGCCAATACAGACCTGCAGCATAGCACATACACTCATATCTCCACTTTTACATGTCACCCACTGTTCTCTTCTCCTTACAAATTCGCACAAAACCCTGAGGCACCCAATCCCTGAGGCACCTCCCGTCTTACCTTCAGGCTCACAAATGCCCAAGTTTTGCTGACTTGTATCCCAGAAAATCCCAAAACTGTAAGTGTGAGACTGAAGGGTCCAGCAGGCCAGACCAGGCTGCCTGTCTCACTTGCCCAAGTCGGTGGGATGACTGCGACTGCTTTAGGATCACTGCTGTTTTAGCAACTCCCTCGACTCAATTCTGACAGGAAGATCCACATATTTCTTTAACAGCACACACGAGAACTACTGCAGCAGGACATGTCAAAACAGTGCAGTCTGTTATTTAAACCATGCAACACCGGTGACCCTATGATGCAAAACATCTTCAGGAGCACCACAAATACCAGTGATGGGCAAAGACAAAGGGGCTGGTTTGGTTTTCTGTGCAGCTGCACATCATCCACAGAAGCAAATGTTCACATGCATTTGGTCAAACACACCAGCACAAACGGCTCACATCTCTCCTTTTCTGGACCACTGGCATCACTGCATGTCATGAGTTATACCATTCAAAAGAGAAAAACTAAAAGCACATAATTTACATTAGTACTGCTGAAAGTCCCTATGAGTAAACCGAGCTGTCTTGGCTGTCACACGGCCTCAAAAGGTGCCTTCGGTTGCAGAGAGAGCAAAATGGCATAGAACCAGTGAAGAGGTTCCACTCGATTCACAAACACACACATCTATTGCAGCAGGGGGATAGTTTCTTAAACTATGAAACAAATTAAAATAAAATGTAAATAAAATAAAATCACCTATGATTTAACACAATACAGGGAGTGAGGAAGAAATATGTGCAGGACTGTCATTACTGAGACAAACAGAAACAGTGACCATGATGAAGGGCTGGAACCATGGCCTCCACTGCAGTCATATGCAAAACCACACAAGAGCGTTGAAGGAAACTCACCGTCCCTCAGTGCTGTGTCCAAAAATTTACAGTTATGTGTCTGTCTATTTATACACATACTTATGTTCACAAATGTACACAAATTGTGCATGTATATACACAATTTATTTAAATTTTTAAGTTTAGGCTTTAAGTTACCAAGAACTGAAGGTATGGCAATATGGGGTTATATCTGAGATGCATTTTGTCTGACAAGAACACCACAAGTCACGGACGTCCACAGATAGTAAGCAAACCATGAAAAATTGCTGACATGTAAATGACATCTGTACTTTACTGGGGCAGATGTGACCTCCACCTCCTGTAACACTGTAAACTTCTCTGTAGGAGTCTTGCTGCTGAGGTATCATGCTTGATTCATTTTTTATTTCCAATTTTAAAAACTCATTAACTATTCCAAACCCCCATTCCGAATGAAGAGTGAAGGAAAGGAGAAGCAGTGGAGGAAAGCAGCACCAGAACAAAGCTTATCCAACTGACAGTGAAGAAAGGAGGAGTTAACAGTATTACAATGTAAAATAATATAAACTTTCTTTTGTTTACTTAAAATGTTCTATCATATCTTTCTGTCCTATTGCACGTTGCATGTGCATTTGCCATGTGTTTTCTTAGCTCCGTATTCCTCTGACGATGGACAGTGGTGTGTTGAAACCATCATTGTGAGGTTCACCCCACAGTGACAATGTGCACCAAATGTGAACAAATGTGTAACACACAACATTAAGTTCTTCATGTCCAATACTGTTAGATCCTGCAGTTTGTTTTGGTGATTAACACCGGTGTAAACAGTGTATACAAAAGTACTGAATGAACAAATTAAGCCACGATAATGATCTTTTTCTTTTTTAATAACAGATGCACGGTGCTGATGTTTGGCCCCCAACGCAGCCTACACATAATAAAATGTATTGTTGTTCTGATGCATATGCATCAAATTTGCTTCAAATGTTTTCCTGAAGTTGGTGACTGGAAATAAGCTAGTCCATAACATTTCATTCATACAGCAGATGGGCTTCTAAAAATATAACAAAAAAATGTAGAAAAAATATCCAGTTAATTTCATGCAAAAAAGTATGATGTCAGTATGAAAGTATGATTAAAAGTTTATTATCAATTTTCTATTTTAGGATTTTCAAGACTGTGCATGGACATCTGTTTAATGTGGTAAGTCCCATTGTGCAGAAACGCAGGTATGTGCATAGAAGGTGTTCATTGTACACTTTTTTATTGCCACAGCAGTACAAACTCAGGAATACTATGCAGCAAAAGGTGAACACAGCTGTCTCAGTGGATGGTGTACAGCTGTTGAATGATGAAAAATGTGTTTGCCAGCATTAACTAAATGCTTTCACATTCCTTTGCAAGCTAAAGGAGGCACAAAGGCTGTGCACAGAAGACCCCTTCCTACATGATACCTTCCCCTGGCCTCAAAAACATGCACTACAGACTGTTACTGCAGTATTAAAAATCAGATTAGAGGTGTATCCACCCACCCACTAGGGTCCATACTTACTGATAAACCTACAGCATTACTGTACAGACTCCCAGTTGTAGTGAACACACACACACACCGTGCTCCACAGCCTGCAGCTCACCGATAAACCAAGTAATTGATGTGGGTTGTTCAGGTCCATCAACCCATCCTGAGCCAAATGCATGTGCCAATATTCACTGTTCGCAAGGGCTTCAGACTACAGAAAAGTACAGGACTGAGTTACAGATTATCAAACACCTCCTGAAAGCCTGTCATCAGCATCAAGTTCTTCTGCATCAGTTTGACTGCTGGAATGGGACACGTAGCTGGTTCTGCTGAAGCGAGGAAGGCAAATGCATAGATGTCTTGCTACTGACATGTTTTGCAAACAACTGAAAATTTGACATTGCACTGAAAACAATAATAATGCAAACATATGATCTCAGTCATCCATGTTTACATGTTTTGTAAACTCATGAAAAAACCAGAGAAGGTTGATTTTGCTTCCATAGGAGACCCAATGGGAGGCAGGTAAAGTGGGAACAGAGGTCCTGTTCCACTCAGCTGTGTATATGCATCTCCTGGCAGTTTGCAACTGCTATATTTCCCCCCTTGCAAAATGAATTTTGTCTTTCTCATTCACTCCCCAAAGTTCTCTCAGGTACTCATAAGAAAAAAAACCTCTTTGCCACTAGTAGGCTGACTCATTTAATCCTGCACACTTCCCATGCATCTCAGTAGATCTGAAATAGCACTGCAACACTGACCAAAAATGCGTATGTGAAGGGGAGGGTGGGAGGGCACAGGAAAAGATGAGGGCAGCAGCAGGGGGACAAGAAATTATTAACATTATGTGGCACTTTTTAATAGGGACATATCTAATTGTGTGTACTGTATATATACTAAGATGTGTGTCATACATCATGTATATACATCTGTGTGTGTGTGTGTGTGTGTGTGTGTGTGTGTGTGTGTGTGTGGGAAACTTTTCAATTGTTTATTACTTACATACTTGGTTATGGCCAAAACAAAACAAAATAAAATGATTAATACAAATAGCAGAAAAGAGTAAAAACCAAAACTAGAATATATTTTCACCTTCAGTATGGGCAATATTCTGTTTGTTGTTTGTAAACGATGTCAGATTGACACCACTTTCCACTGCTGGTGACCAGAAGTGAGGTTCTGTGTGCTGGGCTCAGCTTCAGCCCGGACCTATTAGCTACATTCAACACCATGAAGCTTGCAACCATTACAAAAATAACCACCAAAGCTTTACCGTAAGGCCTGTGGTCACACTGAGAGGACTGAGACCACAGACCAAAGACATGTGCCATGAGGAAGAGGGAAAAGGTGGTGCTGATGGCACTGAACTCAATTCTGCCTTACGCTCTCTTACACCACCACAGTTTCTCACAATCCTCCCAGGTCAAATTATGCCATCGCTGTCGCCAGTGACAGGAATGTCCATCCCATTTCTACTCCAAATTGCACAAGGCCCTTCGCTGCTAGGTAATTATTTTTGTAAGTGCTGCAGATGCATGTATGGTGTAGGCATTTATGCCTCAGTTGTCCTTAATGAACATGCATGTATAGGTACAAATGTGCCTGCATATCACAACTCTTACCAAGTCCATTTAAGTTTTGTGTTGCGTGAGGTATGATCAGATTGTGTCTCAGTCAGACTTTATACACTTTTTCAGCTTCTGTAACATTATTTTTCTTGTTTGTGTTTTTACAGTAATTTTTTTTAAAAAAACATAATGCAAAAAATATTCCTGTTTATGTTTCCCGTGAATTACTCCTGAAACAAGGGAGACAACAGACAGACAACAGACAACAGAGTAGTTGGCTTACTGATGTAAACTAGGGCTGAGGTAAAAAGAAGTGAAGTTTATCTTATCTAAGTTGCACTACAAGCTTGGTCAAAAGTGACTACTGCTGTTTTTTCCTTTTGATTTTATACACAGAGAAGTTAAGCATCATCAACAACAACGACAACAAAACACTATCAGATAAAATGAAATTTAGAAAACAAAAATTAAAAGCAGTTCATTCTCCAAGTTCTTAACTTTGTTCTAGGGTCTTTAAAGTCATCTTTTCATTTTTGTTTTTTTTGTGGTGGTAGTTCTTTTATTATATATATTTTTCAAATAAAATAAAAATAGACTCATAAGGTAAAGCAGCATCGTAACCCCTAGTGTCAAATACAGACACACCCAGTCAGTTCACAAGAACACCAATGTGACGTCTTCTCCTTTGATTGTTTTCTTTTCCTTTAAAACTCTTAATTTCCTGTTTTAAATCCCTGTAAGAAGTTCTGAACCCACCTCAAAGAAATCCCATATCTTTTCTTTGTTGGTTAGGGATGAAAGGGCAAACCTTGCCTTCTCTCTGAAGGATGGATCAAGAGCGAAAGATGGAGGGGAGAATTTGGTGTATTTAAACTCCGGCAAAGAATAGAGGCTCAGTGGAGGTTGTTACTGCAGATAATAGTGAGGCTGTGCTGACCTGCTGTGCTGCCGTGGTTCAAAGTGATCACATCCTAAGTTCCACAGTACATGGCACTCAACAGGCAGGGGTGAGAGGCCTTCACTGTGAAAAAAGTGGTGATCTCTTTACACCACCAGGCTCTATCATTTCTCATTTCTGTGGCACCATGCAACAAAACCACAACAGTCATAACCTTCTCTGACTCTACCCATGTTAGTTCAGATGCCTCCTTCTCACTCTCCAAAGGAAGCTCTCCTCATGCTCAGTTTATGTTCTGTGCACAATGCCTTTCAACATGAGAGTCTAGCTAGCTGGCTTTGTCCTTTGGTAATTCCAAGCTTTCACACATCTGCCTAAGGGCTTGTGTGTAAAACCTCACTGCTGAAACTCAAGAAAGGCAGACAACTGGTCTCATATCCCCCCAAACACTACTTCTTAGCACAGAAGAAAATGAGAACAATAAAGAAATCTTGTTTCTTCTGTTTTTAGTGCTGACACTGCAACCATGTGCGTTGAACTTGCTCATGGACAAACCTCTGTTTGACAGAGAAGACTAGTCCTTGGGAGAATATGGACCAAGATGAGTTGAAGCAGGAAAGGCGGTGATACCGCTTTAGTGCAAAAACCCAAAAACCATGGTGTGGGTGACAAGACGAGTAGAGAGGATATGGGAAGTGACACTGGGTCTATTCACTCATAATGTACAGCTCTAATCTGATGGAGTGATAACCAGAGTTGAAAGACTCCACGTGGACCACAAATCTCCATTGGAAAGACCTGACTCTCCCAGCGAATAAGTCCCAGCTGTTTCACCTGGATGTGTCAAAGTCCCTAGCTGTGCTGTCATCCAAATGGTTAAAACATTTCCTCTCATGACACTCATTTCCAAGCCAACTGCACAACATTCAAAACAGGTTGTTTTTGTTTATTACTTTAACTGCCCCCCCCCCCACCCCCCTAGAAAAGGCTTTGCCCTCTTAAGGTTTCATCATCCTTCTCATAGTGAGACTGGCTGGCAGCTCCATAAGTTCAGCATCACCACCTTTCTATTTTTTTCTGTTTCTACAGAGCGAGACTCCAAAGTAACGCCTTGGTCCCACATTTAAACAAAAATCAAATCAGTCTTACTAATCTCCAATAACTATAATTTTTAAGTAAGGCTGAGAAATGGAAAATATATATATATTTCATTTCTTGGCCTTATTTAAATGGGATAGAGTAGATACACACAAAGATACACACGTGTGTGTGTGTGTGTGTGTGTGTGTGTGTGTGTGTGTGTGTGTGTGTGTGTGTGTGTGTGAGTAAACCATGGACCCTTCTGTCTTCACTGGTATTATGTGATGAATTTATGAAGCACTGGCTGTGTGTGTGCAGAGAGCATTATGTGTACAAACACATGGGAAATTCTAATGTGCATTTGTGTGTCTTTGTGTGTGTTTCTTTATAGGGGGCCAGAGGCTGTGAGCAGCTGTCCTGTGACCAGAGGTGAGGTAGTCTGTCCGTGAAGTGGCAGTCCTCGAACCACAGCCTGAGATTCCCACAGTGAGGTAAACGGAAGCCATCACACCAATTCTGCCAAAGAAAAATGCTGAGAGGCTACATTTAAAATACAGCCTTTGGATTCCCATCTGTGTGAAACTTACACTTATAGAGGTGTAAAGCAGAAGTAACTGAACAGAAGATTTTAGATTCTAACCAGAGAGCCGATACTCTGCTCACCTGTGCAGCACCAAGTCCAGTGAATGTGGTACCGGGTGCTGTGAAATGCTGAAGCACAGCAATGGCAGATCACAGGTGAGACAGCAGACATGCTACTGTCAGGGTGATTCTATGCTGAGCACAAGATCATCCTATGGAGTATCCATCTTTGTGCCTCTAGCTTCTCTTACAGGGAAGTTAGAGGCTGATAAACATCCCCTTCACACTGCAGTGTAATTCCCAAGGAAGGGAAGGACCCAGCTGAGGTGCGTGAGAAGGTCTGACACTTGCAAAGGCAGTGTGATAAAGTGGCAAGCTGGTTCTGCTGGGTGAAGGGACATGAAGCAGACAGAGGGTCACTTAGGAGTATTTGTCCCACACCCTGGCTGAGGACTCATGCAATGAATGAAAATTATGACATGAAACTGATGTCAAAAATCTTAAATTCTTTGTGGAAAAGTCTGCTGTAAATGTAGCTTTAGGCCTGTATTACATAGTCTTATGTTAAGCAGGAGAGAGCAGCTGCTTTCCTGGAACATAAGAAATGAGTGCTACCATTTTGGGAGATGCCAGGCTGCGATGACCACCAGAGGGTCACATTGAGGAGGAAATGAGCTGATGAAATGGAGTGTGAATGTGGGCAGGTACACAGCGGAGCATGTTAGAAAAATCTGAATGAAAGATTCAATATAAAAAAAGCTATCATTATTATTATTATTATTATTATTATTATTATTATTATGTGTCTGACACCTACTTGAACTTTAAGACAGAAGGGCCACCTGATCAAAAAACAAAAGGGAAAAAACGTTTTTGTATTTTTTCATTTCATGAGGTCTGCTGCTGGTGTTCTGACATCTGATGTTCAAGGGGGTCCTACCAACCCATCCCCCCACCCCAAAATGCAGCAATTCCCCCAACACCTTCCCACTCCCATTGCCCCAGGTCAGACCTCCTGGTCCTCGAAGACCTCCAGGAACAGTGGAGGGAAGAGTTCGGTAGGACATTCCACCTTCATGTGCAGGAAGCGGCTGGCATGACAGGCCCCAATCATACGCAGGTCCGTCACCTTCATGAGCAGCTTGGGCCAGAAGTGGGGAATGTTGTGCTTCCGGTAGTTAATGTAGTGTTCGAAGGCCAGCAGGTATGTCTCCTGGCACTTCTCTATCTTCTCCACACATGTGAGGCCGGAACGGTCTGTGTAGGTACACAGAAGGACATTATGCCAAAAAACACCAGTGAATGGAACAAAGCGGCAAAACTGCTAGGCAGACAGGATCAACATTTTAAACCAAATTCAAACACAGTTCTTATTCCATAGCAGGATGGTTTTCTCACTTGTCTCTACGCCGTAATGCTGACTTGTACTACACATCCCAGTATTACCGCATATTGCGCTTTTCCAGGTCTGTAAGTTATATGAAATCCTGAACCTCCTACTTGAAGAGACCCCGAGATCCAATTAGATAGCTCTGATCTACTGTATGATGTTCCCACAAAACTTTGCCTCCTTCTCATGAATATTAGAATTAGAAAGTTTGAACAACACTATTTTTTTTTAATTCACTTCCACAGTGATTCAGTCTTTACTGCTTGTCTGTGACAGCCACACGAGTTTAAAACATGACTCGGTCAATCATTGACATTAAATAAGAGTTTGCAGGCACAGAATTTTTATTCTGTCATTTTTCATTTGCTCAGTGCATTTCAAAGTTTATAAATATGTCAAGGTTTTATTTTTAAACTTATTTCCAAAGTTTATCTATTTATTCATTATTATTATCTGACATATTTACAGAACTTGTGAATAAATGAACTATTATTGACTCTTTGACTATGTAGAGAGTAAAGAAAGTTGAAAGTGCCCAGAAGCTGACAAAACTGCACACACATAGGCATCGAATTGGTCAGCTATTGATACTGATTACAAGGTTGAAGAAATTACTTTTATTTTCAGTTGCTTTAAATTTTAATGCTATTTGAAGTTAAAAATAACAATGGAATAATTTTTACACAAAATGTGCATCAAACCTAACCAGAAAACAAACTGAGGCATATCTGTGTTACTAAGCATTTATTAACTGTGAATTATTGGTAAATATGACTTAGGTACATTTAAAGGTAAATTTCAAGTCTGTGCATTAACCAAGAGAAGAATGTGTTGTTAACAAAGTACGTGTTTTAATTATCATTAATTTGGACATAAAACTATTTCTGCAGGAAATAGTAACACTGTGCTGTGTGAAGGAGAACCTGCCGTGGGGTTTCTCCAGCTCTGCTCCCCTCTACCTGTGGTTTCTCACCGGAGCTCATCAGCAGCACAGCCTGCAACAGAGCCACCTCCGTGTCATCGAGGTTGAACTGTGCCAGGCTCTTTCCCAGGTCGAAAATGGCATCCGACACCACACCCAGGCCACCGTTCTTCAGCTGCTCCCGTTTGACGGCCATCTCCCCACTCAGAGTGAGCGTCTCACTCTCAGGGTCGTAGCGCACAGCTGCCCGCAGTGACATGATCTCCATGCAGCAGCCCTTCAGCAGAATGATCTGGTCTTCACAAGGCAGCTGGGGTGAAGTAAAGTGCATAATACCAATACATACATTAACACTAACACATTAATGAGATACACCACATCTTCACAAACACAGACACCACTGTGCGTCTTCACAAGGTGTGTCAGTTGCTACAGATGTCACAGACCTACTGAGCACTGCTGATGTGCTCTTCTATTACCCTTCCACTCCTCTTCCAGCTGCACTTGACTGGACAGGGATAAATGTCAAATCAATCACAGTGGAAATTACATGGATTCACTAACTTGCACTATTATGAACTACCTCTTTTTCACAGTTTCTATCACTGTTATCACAATACAACAGTTTATTTCTGTTATTTACATTCTTTACACTTTATTTGTCAGAGCCACATCTAGCAAATAAGTATATCTAGTAAATGCTATTAAAAATGCAATGTAAGCCTAATGGACTGTCAACAAAAAAACATGGGTGCAAGTCCCTGAAGGTAAATATTTCCCTTATTTAAAAAACCCAAATTAAGTCTGACATACAATGTCCATTTAAGAAGAAATGAATGTTGTTGTTTTAAATGGGCCCTCTGTGTCAAATTCCATTATGCAATTCCCCAGATGTACGTGCTATGGTGGAATTTTTCTCCAATTTGCTCCCAGTAAGGAAAGAAGAGTACAGTAATTCAGTAATTTTGGAAATGAAAGAATGGAGACATTTAGCATGATTATACAGAGTTATTACTCAGTTAGGCTGAGCGGTGAGTTGATACCAGCCTGCAGAGGCTATCAAGGACGTGTAAAGCATCTGTGACCTGCAGCGGTACTTATTATATCTCTGCACAGCTGCTACTGTCACCCAAAAATATTTCAGCTATTACAGGTAATACAGTTTTTATGATTCATAAATATACATTTTTTTAGAATGTGTATACTATGATATTTGTACAACTGGGCAAGTACATTCTTGATGGTACAAAAAACTCACAACTTTAAAGCTACCTGTGGTCACTAAGCAACATGCTGGATGGAAATTTACCAGGTTTTACAATGAACTCATGCGCTTCAGTGCCTCGATTGCACAAGAACCACAATAACGCTGTATGTGTGTCCCTATCCTAAAGGTTTTCATTCTATTTGTCATATCAAACAATTGAAATGAATGCAAAAAAACTTTTCAAGAGAAAGAGAAACACAGTCTGCAGCAGACAGAGGAACACAGTCACACAACAGACAACCTTGTGAAAGGCAGACGGACCTCAGAAAACATTGGCAGTTTTTTGGCAAAGTCAACAACACGAGTGATGGCAGGAGTGATGATCTTGGTGAACTCGCTAAATGCCTCCAAGTCAACCTTGTCCCCATCCGATGTGGGGGCCACGGGGGACTGACCGATGTCTTCTGGCTACAGAGAGGGTGAGGCAGAGAACACAGACTGGTGAGCAGACAGTCCTGCAGGATCCGCTGTGTGATGCTATACAGGTCAAACCTTTGCAGGACAATAGAAGACAGTGGAGAAGAAACATAGTGGACATAAAAATGGAAGAAAAAACCGCACAACACCTTGACAAAATAACTTGAATACAATGTGAGACATTCAAGAGGTCCTTTGATCATGGTACTTAGAACCTTATTTTATTGTAAGTAATTATAGGCATAGAAAGATGTTTCTTCACTTTGTGAGAAAATTAACTTTGGCATACAGTATAATTTGAAGCAATTTTTTTTATTTTTAATCTATTTTCTTTCTTGCTATAGTTTCTAAATTTTCTATTGGAGAAAAAAGTGGTTATTTGGTAATACGACACACACAGGCAGATGGACGCATGGAACTACTTGCTCATGCTGAGAATGGATCACCTGCACAGTCTCCAGACCCCACACACCCAATACTCTGCAGGGACCTAGTAGTTTGTGTCTCTTGGTTTTGTAAGAGTAGCACCTCTTGAGGGCTGTACAACTTTGAAGGCTACATGAGACAAAGTATATTTATCCCAGCAGTTGAAAACATTATCTAACATTATCTATCTAATTTGTTGAAAAACCAAAAGAAAATGATCCACTATTTCTTCACTTGCAAAAGGGTTTAAAACATAATAGCAGGAGATTAGATGAGAAGTACAACATCAGATGTGAAACGTGCAGTGAGTAAGAAGTAATTACTGCTCTGAACTTAGCTTACATTTAAAATAGTTCATTGAGAGTTTAAAGAGGTCCTGGCTGCTCTTCCTATTTCTTTATTCAGAATTAATGTTATCCGGATCAATATTTCACCTATTCCTATTTGAAAATTCCTGATACTTGCTGAAAAACATTTTCCAGAAATTACATTCCGGGTTCACTCTTCTAATTTAAATTAAGAAAATATCTAGGGATTCTGTACAGTCTTTCTCTTTGGTCTCCTAAGAAATAAAATTTGATCTACCCAGTATAGACTTGTACAAATATCTACAAATTCAACATTTTATTACAACCACAGACAAGGAGAAAAAACATTAAACAGAATTAACAATTCAGTGCAGTAAACAATTCCAGAGGGTTGACTTCTGCATTTTATTCCATGTTAATAAGTGTTGGCAGTAACTCCTACCAGGCCTTGGGGAAGACATGGGAACATGACTGTGACATGTCTTCAGTGATCATGAATGGTCAGCTTTATGTGCGAAACTCTTCCCTGCCTTAACTTTTCTGGGCATCCAGGAACAAAATTTGATGTCCATTCACAGATCCTGTCTTCTCCAGTGTGTCTCCATAGGATGTTTCCAGGGACATCACAGGTGTGTTTTAAGTGCAAAGTGGCTCTTGGCACTTTGATGCACCTATTCTGGGATTCTGATAAAATACAGGCTTATTGGAAGGTAATTCACTCAACCATTCAAAACACTTTTAATGTTAACTTTGATATACCAGCCTCTAGTTTGCTGTTAAACACATTCTCATTTTCAGGATGTCATGCAGTATGGGCTGTTCATGCTGACATACTTGGCAAAAAATACATTTTAATGCTTTGGTCCACAGCTGAAATTCCCTTTGTAAATATGCAGATGTCAAAAGTGTTTAATTTCCACCCACTGCACAATAATTCTAAACAGTTTTGCAATATATGGACAGTGGTCCAGAAGTTATTAGAGGGGCTGTATGACCAAACGCCCCCTGAAAAACCTGACCCACACCCCTCGCTCTGTGGCGACGGCCGAGCAATTTCTCCAAGTGCTATCTCTGTATGTTACTGCAACCTAATGCTGCTCATAAGTCTAATAAAAAAGATTCACAATATTTAGAAATAAAGGGGCTTAAATCCAATATATATGGTGCTTCTGAAACATCTAGGATTGGGAGAAAATGTCAGAGCAAATGAAAGAACAAAATCAATTTCAGAGGGGATCTAAGTGAGAAGAAAGACAGACTCTCTCACCAAAAACTTGCGCTTCTGCTTCCAGTGGGAACCCTGGGCATTGGTGTGACGATGGGCTTCCGTCACCATGTGTATGAGCTCCCACTCAGAACTGGTGGGCTCAGGCCGGTTCTGCAGGGTCTTCACCATCTCCTCCTTCTTCCGCCGCTCCCGGTTCTCTTCAATGAGACGTCGCTTGGCGACCCTCTTGGATTCATCCAACACCACTGTGTGAAGAACGAGTGCAGTCACCAGGGACAACAACAGTCATATACAAATAAGCTAAAGATTAACACAGTAGCTCAAGATGCGGAGCAAAACAGTTGATACTGTTTCTGGCCAAAATGATTCTGATAAGACACAACTGCAGAAAAACAAACTGCTACATCTACCCCAGAATACCTAAAATCCGTCATCAGTTTCCCCAACCTTTTCGTACATTGAAACAAAGCAACTCAGGAACGAGCATTTTTCCAGTTTAAGAAAAAAACACAATGTACGTCATTGTCATTCCAATGCCAATGTGAACAGCCATGTCACAAAAATAAGACATGAATAGATACATACATAAATCATGTGTTGAAAGAAGACTTTCACAATTATGTTAAAGCAAAATGGCTGTTCTGTAGATAATTTCTGAAAAAAATACATCTCTAATATTTTCAACTTTGAACATGGTTGAGTCCTTCCTATATTTTGTCTTAGAGAATTGATAGTAGTGGTGTATGATAAATCATATTGTTCCTTATAAAGCTAAATAGCTAACATTGTATTTTGTTAAAAGACGCAATAAAGTTCTGCTTAAAGCAAAGAAATCTAAATGAAGGAAAAGTGATCGTGTTGGCAGTGAGGCGCTCACAGTCCATGGCCATGCCCACAGCAATGCACTTCTTGAAGCGGCACAGCTGGCACTGGTTGCGGGTGATCTTGTCAATGATGCAGCAGCTGTCATACTTGCAGGAATAGGTGGGGTGCAGGTTCTTCTGGATGGTGCGCCGAAAGAAACCCTAGTAAAGTCAAAGAAAAAAATGGAAAGAAAAAGAACTGAAATCTTTTGCAGTAAAAACCCAGTTGCCAGGACATGGCTGAAAGGAGGCTCTGTTCAGAGGAACGATGGGAACGTGCAACACATGGAAGCTCTGAGAACCAAGAAGGTGGAAGATAGCAGCAAAGGGGAATCCATTACTGAACAGTCACACAATTGAGCACAAGTGGAAAACAGACGTTCAGCCCCGGAAGTACACACATAGCCAGGAGATTAGACAGTCACGGACAGGCAGGTGGGCCTGCCAGGAGCAGATAGAGGAGCGGTGGCAGGGTTGTCACTGGATCTGTCTGGGGTGCGCTGTCTCACTGGAACACATCGCTTGGTCTTGATGTAGGAGAGAAGGCTAAAAACGTCACAGTTTCAGTGTGGTTTGTCAGAAGCTATATCTTGTGTCTGCAGTAGGTAGTTAATGTTTATATATTTAAAGGCACAGTTCTAGCTCTGCATTTCCTGGACTAGTAGGAGATCAAATCGACTCAGAATGTGAAAGTATGACTCATCTTTCTCATACAGCAATTTGGGTGGCCTGGAATTCAGAGATACTGCACAGAGATGTGTTTGTGCATGAATTTGTGTCACTGTCCCTTTCAGTCTGTGCAGATGTGTATCCCAACTTTCATCATTTCTCAAATTATCCATCCCCCACACTCCGTCTTCCGGATACATGTCCCCAGGTTCCTGTCCCTGCAAGCAAGTTTGGCAAATGGCAGCGACTCACCTTGCAGCCCTCGCAGGTGATGCACCGGTAGTGGTAACCGGTGGCTTTGTCTCCACATACCACACAGGGCTCATCCTTCTCCAGGTAGCTGGGAATGTACCCTGGAACAGAGAGGCATGGTGCTGGAAGGTGGTGGCAACACCATTTGGCCCAGGGGGAAGAGTAGGAGGAGGGGGAGTCTTACCTGTGGAGTGAGACTGCAGCTAATATTCTGGTACTGTACAGTGAAGCTCGCCAGCTAAAACATACACATTAGTGTTCTACCTGCACACCGTGCTGTCAGTGTTAAAGAACTTACTCACACTCATCTCCATCACTACACTTTCAAACTGCCGACATACTAAAACTAAATCTGTGATCCCACAGAGAGTTTGTCAACATTGCCACGATAATAGATTATTTTTTCATCAGTGCACAAATATTGATAAGACACACACTCACCAAGCATATTAGTCAAGCATGTCCCCCCCAGGACATCACTGCAGCTGAGTGCAGCAACCATGACCTGTGAGCCCATCAAGTCTGCAGGGAGTAGTGCTGCAGGCCCAGTGTCACATGAGGCCATGAGCACAGGAGGAAGGGCACCGCCCAACAAAGTCAAATAACTGTGCTTACCACACAACAGATATGTAATAAGATGGTCTTAAATATTTGATTTCCTTTCTGTTTAGTATTTATTCGGTTTGATTAATCTTTCCCTACAAAGCAACCATGTTGAAACCAGGGCCTTTGAGTACAACAGTCCAGAGCTCTAACCACTATGCTGCTTGCTGCTCCTTAAAAAATTAACTCCCTCAAACTTTATTACATGTTCATTGTTTTCAGCGTGGTTGTCTCCTTTTCGACATGTCTGGCTGTAGGTTATTAAAAGTCGCACCTCTGCCAAGTGGAAGAGCTTTGGTTGCTTTTGCAACCCCTGTGATCAAGCAGAGGTCAAAGCAGCAGCAGGAGGGATTCAAAGACACCACAGGAGTGTTTATCTGCCGCAGCTTACACTTCATGGCAAAAGCAGTTAGAAGAAGCTGCTTGTCAATACGGGCAAAATAAGGAGCAGCACAGCAAACAGCCATTTAAATGTGTATGATTGCAAAACACACACCAGCAGCAATGCGACCTTCAGTTATTTACACTAAAGTTTCTCCCTGCATGCACAACGCTATAGAACCTCAACAGTCAACTTCTGACAAGAACAGGGAAAGTTCTGCAGGAACTGGCAGTTCACTATAAATCTAGGCCTGTTTCTGAAGTCCACAGGGCCATGGGCTGCTCCTGTCAATGTCAGCCTGTGTGGACGTTGCATGTTCTCCCTGTGTTAGCTTGGCTTCATCCTGGTGCCCCGATTTCCTCCTACAGTCCCAAGACGTGTTTTGAGTGAGTGTGTCTAAATTGTGTCTAAATGCCTAAATTGCACTTAATGTATCAGTGAGTGAGCGAATGTGTACGGCTGCCTGGGGCTAGACTGATATCCAGTCCGAGGTGAAATGTGCCTTGTCACCTAGGCTTCTGTGACCTATGCTGGATTATGACTTTGTTGTTGACAAGTAGATATTGATAATTAATGAACTGTCAGCCTTTTTTAAAATACACAGCTAACTCTTTGTGGGTGAGTGTGGTGGGTTGTCTGCAGAGATCTGGTAATGATCAAGGTAGGAGCGACTACATGAGAGCTGCTGAGGCCCATGAACCACCTGCTGATACTGAATGTACTAAATGATTAGCTATTTAAATCAAGTGCATAAGAATAGGAATGTGAGAATAGGAATGGGATAGAGAGAATCTGGTTGCTCAGCAGCATCTTCACCCAGTTTTTTGAAGAACATGTTATTGGTCCCTTGTATCCCTTTCATTTAAAAATGGGATTTTCCAGCTTAATGTTCTTACACCAGCCCTGAACAGTGGCCCCCATCACTGGAAGAAGTGATACCCCAGGAGGGTCCTGTCCTGCTATGTGTGAAAGGGAGGAAGGGGTTCTGTATCTGACAATGTAATGTGAAAACTCACCCAGTGTAGATATTCCTGGAAACAGTGCAGACAAATCAATACTCAGCTCCAGTTACTACAGGGCTACTCAGCTGCAGGCTCTGTTGGATAAACTTCCAATAGTTTCATGTGTAATAACAAAGAAAGTGTTCCTGTTTAAATCAGGCTCTGTGAGGATTCTCAGAATGGTCACATTTATATCTTTTTCACTAAAAATCTAAAGACCAGCAGTTTGAGTGGCAACCTTAGGAGAACCTCTATAAATGAAGTTTCTCTCCTTTGTGTTCTACTTTACCTAAATAAATGATCCATTTGGTGAGAGTCTGTCATCAGCCATCTAAATTATCTTTACTGCACTGTGAAAGTCCAAAGCTTTCACAGCTCCCTGGTCTTTGAACTTTCTCTGTCAACCGAAGAAAGACCCTCACCCTTCAAACCATGATTTAAACCAAAAGGAAACCAAAAGCAGTCTGGTACATTTGCATTTGGATTTGTTTGTCCTTTCTTGCTAGCAACAGTTGCAATGAGGACATTTCATATGCTTAAACTCAATAGCAAACAGACATCTTGGTTTTCTCTGAGCCACTAAAAACCCCTGGGGTGTGTGCCTAGCACGTGATATTATAATTCCAGGAAAGTGATACCAGGCATGTAACCAAAGGAAAGCTCAGCAGCACTTTAACAAGGAGGTAAGCATACACATAATTATTTGTATTCAAGAGATAAATGTGTGAATCTTGTAATATTCACACTCCTACTTTAATATGACAGCCACTGCAAACTCTTGTTGCTGCAATAGAACCAGTACCTAAATAAACAATGAAAGATTCTGAATCAACCTAGCTCACTGGCTTGCTGCACATCCTCTCCTTTGGATCACCCTGAAGCTCTTCCACCCAGCAGTGTATTAACCGCATTGCCCTTATCCACCCACAATCTGGCCTCCACAGTAAAGTGTTGAGCAGGACCTTACCAGACATGCTCTTCACTGAGCATTGGCTGTTTTTCCTCTTCCTCTTTGGGCCATCGAGCCACCTAAAGGGAGAGGGACAGAAAGCATGGGGGCTGGTGTTAATCGACAAATGGAACACCAAAGATTGACACGTAAACACCTCCACCTCCATTTGGCTTGGAGATAATGAGTCTGCTGCAGTTGGCCCACAATCTTTCAAAATCCTGGCTCCGATGTGCTTGCCATGCATCATGGCAGCCTATGGCAGTGTCACTTCAATTTCATCAGTTGATTTGGGAAGGGTGGCAGGGGGATGGAGGGATGAAAAGAAAAAACAAAAGGCAAACGGGGACATGGATTCTGATGCAGCTGTTATCGCACAGTGTGCTGCATGCTGCTAAGAGAAATTTGCTAGCTTTACAGTCCTCAGGGATGGCTGTGAGCATCCTTTACGTAATGAGAGCGTCCTGAAAATGCGGCAAGCACCGGCGGCCCCAAATATAACTCCTCAAGAGACTCGGCCTTGTTTGCTTGTCTCTCTGAGAATCTGAGAATTTCCATACATTGAGAACTCAATCAAAAAAATCTACAAAAATGTCTGCTGTCCACAGCAAAAACACAGAAACAGATTAAATGACAAAGAAACACGTGATGGGGATATCAGAGATGGTTGCAGAAACTATAGGTACAGAGAAATAAAGACTGATGTTTTTATGTTTCACATGAAAGGTCTAAACACTTTTTGGCATCTTAGCAGCTTTGGTTTAGGTTCTAAGAAGTGTAGCTGGAAAGTGCTTCCATTGTTTAACCTTTTAGGAGATGTCATTTACCAAGATTCATTAAATTTTGATTCTTAATGAATTAATCAATTCATTTTCTGCAAACCCCATAACATACGACACATTGTGTCTTAAAAGCTTAAGAACTATTAGCTGAGCACGTCAGCAACCTAAGGTCTCAGGTAAACCCAGATGCACCTATTGTGAGTTGTTTTACTGGACTGTAACTGCTTAAATGTCACACAGAATTGTAATCAAGCCAAGACAGTGACTAAACTAAATGGAAGCAACAAAGTCTGTTTAGTTAGAGGCTCTCTGGTTACTACTACTGCAGCGCTACACTGAAAAGAAGAAGAAAATGACCAAACAAAAAAAACAAAAATACTTCTTTGCCATTAATATGATATTTCTTTGCATTTTGTTTTTCATTCAAAGGCACTAAGTTTGAATTTCTTTATGGGCATCATGGCTGAAAGGACCGAGATCAGAACAACAGCTACTGTCCATTTGGGATTTAAACCCACGGCACAGGATGCCAAACAGTTACCAACTGTCACTCTGCTCTCTGCAAAAGCCATTTCGGTGTTAATGATGTTTGATGCCTCACAGCTTTGCTGCTGGACACTCAAGCCTGACTGCATAGATCATCTTAAAAATCTATTAATGCAGCTGCCTATAAGTCTATTTAAAACTTGAAACTCCTTCTAATGATTCTGTTTTTTTGCTGATATTACATGTTGCTCTAATAAATTAAGCTGTGTTGTTAGGTTCCAGCACAGATGTAGAGTATTTCTGCCATCTTTGTCAATAAACTTGAATTGAGTTGTGGGACAGTAAACCCTGCAATGTTGAAGGCTGTAAATGAGGGTATCACAGTTAAACATTTACACTGCATGGCAGCTAAGTAAAACATTTTAAAAGGGTTTATATGTATCTAAAAACAGACCGTCAACCGACTTCAATTTATTGTGCATTATAACATCTCAGTTAGCTAAAAACTGCAAACATGACTTCTACATGACAGGTTGTGTAGCACAAAAACAAAGGCCGGTGTTACCAAAGTACAAATCAACTGACAAAATTCTATTTTTCTTAGACTTCCTATGACTTTTCCAAACACAGTGCAGCCGATTCAGAGGGACGCAGTAGATCTGCAGCAGAGTCTGAATTATTTAAAGCCATAGTGCAGTTTCCACTACAGGTGACATTTACTTGTGATGTGCACATTATTCAAGTTATTACTGGTCATGTAAGGCTTCCTTCGTGGGTGAGAAAGAACATATAAATGCACACACAAGCACTGCTGATCCCTTTCACAGCTAAATATCAATTATTCCGCATGCAGATGGAAAGGATACAAGACTTCCCCATTAGCAGAGGACAGAGGACAGCAGCTCAAGACATGAGGGCAGAGAAGGCAGCCTGCAGAGGCAGGTGTGTGTGAGCACCATGCAGAGCCTGGTCATGTATGTGTGTGATGTTTGAATGTACATTCATGAGCCTTCTGGGAAATGTCTGCACAATGCTGCATCTGGCCAAAAGTACTTTCCTGAAGGGTTACATGAGATGCATGTAATACTCACTACAGGTGCATTTTTACACCTGTCAAGTAAAAGAAAAATACATTTCAATGTGATGGAAATAAATTGGCTTTCTTCTGCTTGCATTAAAGTCTTATTCAAAGATAAATGAGAACAGTGCATCTCATAAAGATGAAAAAACACTACAATCCACATTTCCGTATCTTTTTCATGCTGTTTTGTCATGATAACAGCAACCACTGGTTAGATCAGGCTGGTTTATGTAACTGTGCCACATCTTGGCAGAACAATCATAATATAATATCAGGCACTAATAAGGAATGAAATGAATAAAAAAGTAAAAGATTTGATTTGTGTCAGGGATATTTTTAAATAATTATTCTAGAGCTGTTTAACCAAGTATTAAATAAAAAAGTAATACAAAATGGTTCAGATTTCAACTACAAAAAATGCAAACAACAGTAGTGAACAACTGGTTCGATTTAGAGAGCATTACATTTTCACTATTACTACTAACTATTGCTAAAAGACTATATTTAGAAATAATGTTACAATTATATATCTAAATGTTATTTAGACAATGTCTTAAAAAACAGCAAGAAAAAATCATTTTTAAAACATATCAGGGATTTCTTCTGTCTCATTGCAGTAGCATTGACTGTAATGAACTGGATTCAGATATAAATCGATGTTTTATATCGATTTATCGTTTTAGTAAATAAACGTGCTGTGCATTTGCCCACACAAACACATAAACATAACACGGTAGCACATTTACAGCCATTTTCTTGCAGTCATTTCAATGACTGAACAAACTATACAAAGGAATCAGTGTCCAAATACACAAAATGCAGCAGTGGAGAAGAAAACGTCTGTTTGGAATACAGGTACCTGATGATGCAGTGGGACTGGAGAATGTGCATTGCCAAGGCGGGATGTCCAAGTGTTCCTTACCACTCGAAGCTCTGGCATCTGGTGTGTGTGTATTGACAGCACTTTCTCACTCCTGTGGTTTACTTATGCTCTGCCTCGTCCCTCATCCCTCATCCCTACTCTCTCTCTTGCTCTAGTTCTTGCTCTGTCTGTCTCTGACCCCCCGATCACTCGTTCTCAGCTCACCCACTTTCCTTTTGATTAACACTCAGAGTAAAGTGTCAAATAATAAATTCTTTTCACAGTTTATTGAAACTTAATTGAATGCTTAGCACAAGACAGTACGAGAGAATAATGTTGTGTCACACTGACTGTCTCAACCATCACAATCATCAACCATCAATTAATAATAATAATACTAATAATAATATGCATAATAACAATAATAATAAATGAAAACAACAACAATAATAATAATAACAACAACACTTATGATGATGATGATGATTATTATTATTATTATTATTATTATTATTATTATTATTATTATTATTATCATCATCATCATCATTACCTATCCATTCATCACATCCATTATCCTCCAGCGCTTTATTCTGGTCTGGACTGTGGTGGTCCAGAAGCTATCCTGAAGTCACCAGGCTAGGAAACTACACCCTGGATGGCAGGAGGGCCACACAAACGCACGTTCACACACATTTCACACACTCAAACACACACACTATGAGCATATGACAATGACCAAATATTAGCTTCTAGTGACTGTAGCAATGTCATAAACAGCTGCATAGTCTTTCTTATTTTTGCTGTAACCACTGGCTCTCTTCTGCTACCCTGACAGTCACTGACACTTCACCCCCAGGAGTTTGTTTTTCTCCCTCACCTCCTGGCTGGGATTTTTTTGTTTTTCAATCCTCAGTTGCCAGCTGGCTTACAAACAGTGTTTCTAGCCAGTGCAGTTCTTATAATCAATAAATGCATAGCTAAACTTTTATCTCCAGGCGTAGTTTATAGTTATTTGCATTTTTGTCATGTCTCTTGATCTTTTGTTCAGCACTCTGTGTCACTGTGTGAGAAGAACACTCAATAAATTAAAACTGAATACAAAACACATGTCTTCAAACTGTAGAGCAGTTTGAAACCAGAAAACCACCATGGATGTCTGGATGAAACCAAAGCAACCATGGGAAGAACATGGGATTTAAACCTGTAAGGTGGCTACTTGTTGCATTACCATGTCACACATTATTATTATTATTATTATTATTATTATTATTATTATCATCATCAAGCATGGAGGATGCAGGTATTATGGCATCACTTCAGAGTAACAAGCAAGAAGGAAACAACAGCGCTGGTTCAGTTTAAGTGTATTCTGAGAAAGATGCTTATGTCCTAATGGAGGGTAAAATGACACAGGGAATGTAGGAACGAGAGGGTCAGAAAGTGAGCACCTTTTATAGTGGATCCATTGAGGGTCCTTTGGGTGCCTTTAGTGCTGCAGAGATGGCTGTCCTTCTTGCAGGTTCTCCCATCCAGAGAGAACCTCAGAAGTTCTGTTAGAGTGACCTTCGGGTTCTTGGTCACCTCCTTGACTATAGTCCTTCTTCCCTTCCTGGTCAGTTTGGCTGGGTTTGAGGAGAAGTCACGGTGGTTCTGAACTAGAATCTAAGCCACTGTGTTCTTTGGAACTGTTAAAGCTGCAGAAATATTTCCATACCCTTCTCCATACCTCCACACAGTCCTGTCCTGGAGTTCTACAGGCATTCAGTGTACTGACAATTCTTGCCAACCTTCTGACAGATGGCTATTCCAGTCCTTAGCCTTCACCTCAGGTCCAGTGCACACCATTCCCTTCTTCTCTCTCTCTTCATCTCTTCCTTGGTGCCACTGTTCTGTCAGCTGTCTGTCTGCTCGAATCTCCCTCGTATTTAAAAGCACACTTTGCTTTTTTGACACCTTTAACCCATTAATGCCCATATTATTGTTGTCTTTTTTGGATTATAATGATATAATGATATATTTTTGTGTTTGTATAAGATACACAGTAAAAAATTTCAATGGTAACTGAACTTCAAGAAAAAAAATGTCTCCCTTATATATAGGATGTTTTATAGCATTTTATAGCTCACCAGTATCTGTAACTGAAATGCCAAAATGCAAAATAAAAATGCACCAACTCCAATAGACACAATTCTAAGAAATAAATATAAAAAAGAAAAAAATAACATGTTCAGGATGTTGTGGGCAGCCACCCACAGTTGTTTCTCCAGACTACTCTTCCCAGTCCACTAAATATCATTTCTCCACCATGATGTTTGGAGTCCAGAACTGCTTTCAGTGAATATGCTGGGGATCTTTCCACATCCATGGGTGAAGGCAGTGTGACAAGAGCCTGACCCAGCAGACCAGTCATGGCCTATTGTATAGGCAATAAGTAACCAGATTGATCAGTTTCGGAATCTTGAAGGGCTCCAATATATTTAGTAGCAGCCAGCTTCTAGGAGGGTACATGTAGTTTGAGGTCCCGAGTGGAAAACCAAACTCTCTGACCAGGCTGATGCAATACTGTGCGATGCTTTCTTTTATCTGCATGGTCTTTCTGAGACCTTACAGCTTCCTGGAGAATGATATGAGCCCACTCCCAAACCAACTCACTCCTCTTGTACCACTCATGCACAGACACCTCACTTGACTCAGCTATCCAGGGAAATAGTTGGGCTGATAACTTAAAACACACTGGAAAGTATAAGATTAGTGGATGAATGGAACCAGTGACCTGTGCACATACTCAGCCTGACAGATGTATTGACTATAGTCTACTTGGTTTTAGGAGTAATAGGTATGGAGCTAATTCCCAATCTCTAGATTCTTTAGATTCGGTCTTTCCACCTGCAGTTTGGATTGGGGAAGATATCTACATGTCAAGCTTACACATATCTCAAGCAAAATGCCTTCCACACTCCTGACATAGACGAGATACCGCTATCTCACAGTGTCAACTTTTCAACCTGAAAAGTTGTTCAAATAGGGTCTGAGTGGTTTCCATACCTGTGGGCAGTTTCTTGGAGGTGGGCTTTTGAAAACTAGCCAATCACCACTAGGATAACTACGTTTCTCTCAAAGGTAGGTAAATCTGATATAAAACCAATTGCAATATGGGACCATAGTCAACTGGGGACAACTGCCATGGGCTCTTGTTTGAGCACAGGTAGTACATCCCTGTAGAAACTCTTTCACCTCCTGCTCCATCTTAGACCACCAGAACCTCTGTCTCAATAAGTGAAGGGTTTTGCTTGTGCCTGGGTGCCCCATACTAGGGCACTTACGGCCCAGTGCAGAAGCTGAGAACGGACTACGGGGTGCACATATTTTTATCCAAAAGCCGAGCTCCGGGGCTTGTGGGGCTCAGACATCAGAGGAGCACCCACCTGACTGGGGCTACAAAACATCTGGCAGCAAGGATGGTATCTTGTGATTCTTTTCTGGGGTGATATCATACAACCTTGAGAGACTGTCAGTTTTCTTATTCCTGGAAATCAAATTGGGTAAAAACAGAGCCTATTGTACCTGCTGGGAGTTGAGCCACTTAGCTTTTTGGAAAGCTCTAAATTGCGATGGTCTGTTAATAGCAAAAAGGCCTGACATACTAACCAATGCTCCATTCCTCCAAGGCTACTTTAAAACTAATGAGTCCCAATTCCAAACATGATAATTCCACCCTGTGGTACATAACTAGTGAAAAAACCAGGGAAACCACTTAAGAGGGTCCCCCCTTCTGGAAGAGCACCACCTCCTACTTCTGAAGCATCTACTTCCACCACAAAAGGTAGTGTGCAATCTGGTATAAACAGTTTCACTCACACCACTTAACCAAAAGCTGATCAAGAACCACACGGTACAGCTGTTTGCCTGGCCGTCAGTGATTTCTTCACAGGAACCAGGTGTTTGGAGGTCAGCCAGGTAAACTAGGCAGGACCTCTGGTGGTCAGCAGAGATACTGCTCCCAGGACTCAGGGCAGAAACATTTTCTTCTTACTGCAGACATTTGACATGCAGTATTCATATCTTCTACAGAAAACTGTTTTCAGTCACGACATTTACCGCAATGTATTTGTCGTCCACAGGCACCTTTCATTCTGCACAGCAGTTTTTGTCATAGATGTATACCTTTTTCTTTTGCAGTTTCTGAAAGCTAAGTTGAATGATTACAATACTACATCCAGCATGAAGTTTTACTGCTTAAAAAACATGCTAAAAAATTTTAGTTGTGGCATCAGAATGACCCCACACCTGTAAATGGAGAGATTGGTCTTCTGAAGAGTTCTGACAACAAGCAAAAAGAAGGACTGCAGAAAAGGCTGCATGGGCATGAAATAAGCAAGATGAGATGCCAATGAGATAAGGAAGCAGATAGAGAGCCTGAAGCACTGAGCTGGGAAGAGGGGATGAGAAAAATATGAAAGAGAGAGATAAGAGAGAATATCAAAAGGGGAGGTGGTAAGAAAGTAGAAAGGGTGGTTGATGACGTGCCTAACCAGTGAATGCTGTCCTTGGTAAAGAAATCGCAGTGAAGATATATGAAAATCTTTCCAGACTTGACTGATTTATAGCACCGGATACTGGACAGGTTCTACTTTCCAAAATATGTTGGCAGAGCATTAAACCTAAAGCCGCCAGTGGACTCATCATAGGCCTTGATGGTACAGCAGCTACAACCATTTCCAAAGAAACACACAGACTTACGTCCTGAATGGACCTCTCCTGTCACCCCCCTCAGTTAGATACTTCCCCTACGTTGCCAGTGCTCAAAATACAGACCTCATTAACCATCTGGCAAAAAGTAAACATAAGTTGTGTAAAGTAACGGTAAGAGTGGATAAAAGCCATATGCAGGCAGACAAAGAGGATATTATACAGGGATTCATTTAAATGGGACTGACTAGACAGGGTGCAGGAAATGGACACACTGCATAGAGATCCATGTTTCTAATTCTGACGGTATGGGACCCACCTTTTCTCTTCTCCCTCTGATATGTTAGCGTCTTGCTCCTTGGGCATGTGCTCCATTCACTTCAATTCCATCCAGCAGCAGCCAATCTCTCGAGACTGAGGCAGGCCCCACTCTCACATGTGCACTTGGCATTCACAGGTTGTGATCAGTCAGTCACCCATCACAAGGTTGCAGCACCCAAGGTTTCCACGGTAACCTGCTGCAGTGACATCAGAAATGTGGACACTCAGCTTTTGATTTTTGCGTTAAGGGATGTTGAAAAGATAAAGAAATATCTGAAATGAAAAAAAGACTAACGCTGAAGTAGACTCTAGTATGATAAGTTAAATCTTGTAAGAGTCTACAGTTGTGTATTTACATGTGCATCTCTGCACAAACCAACACTTATTCCACTGTTACATATAACCATAATCACTGACTTTATTTTAATAGAATTACATGGGGCTAGTCAAATTTACTTTATTCAAACAGGTGTATCAGAGAAGCTAAATGAGAAGAAATACAAAGGGGGGGTAGTAAAGGTGCCCAGGTGGTAAATACCCCCACTTTTCAGAAAGAGGCTCCTATGGCCCTAGACAATACTATGCCTTCACAAAGCAAGCTATCAAGTTTCATAATAAACATTCATAGCATTAAGAATATGTACTAGAACTGCTGCTCTGCATTTACAGGTGATATTAAGAACAGGAGGAAAAGAAAGAAAGAAACAGTGACTCAGTACATTATACTCCAAACTTACAAACAAAAGAGGATGTCTGATAGTGTTTTGGTTTCTTTGTAAACCTAACCACTGTATAACAATCAATGAAAGCATAATAATACTGAAATTCATTTTCTTCACTCAACACCCAAAAAACTACAAAACTATAATGATTAGAAAAAACTGCTGTAAGACTATTTATTCCATTTTGATCAACAGATTATTATGTGCAGGATCTTTGCGTTACAGTCCCTTCTTCAAAACAAAGGCTATGAGTCTGGAGAGAACATATTAAAAAAATTTTTGAGCATCTTTAAAACAGAGAACACAATGAAAATGGTGGAGAGGATGGAGCAGCTTTATCACATAAACCAGTGTTATGTTTGTTAGCATCTGGCCACTTTCAGCTGCCTTTCTTTCATCTGTAGTAAAAACAGGGCACCAGCAGAGGTGAGTAGAGTAGCACAGTACTTAAGTAAAAGTACTGTTACATCCAAAAATAATTTTTCCAGTAAAGATATTCATGTAAAATTTAGACGAGTAAAAGTGAAAGAAGGGAAATGTTTTTAACATAAAGAACCATTGTATATACATTCCTGGCAGAAAACAACTTTTCGTAAATAAGTCACCAGAGAGAGAGAAATGTGGGTAAATCACTTAGATGTGCCATTCTGCAAAACTATGTCCTCACAGTGCGAAAACTTAATTAAATGAATACTAATACTAATAGTTAGATCATTGCTCTCAACATTTCTTATTAGAAAGAATGAAGCAATAAATGGAAAAAAATCATTACTGTAGGCCAAGTCACAGATCCTATTGCAGTGATGGCTGCTCAACAGTCATATTTCTCACTGTGATTTGCCAATACAAACTTTTAATTTTTTTTTTAAAAGGTAATCAACATACCAATTTAAATTGTAGTCCAAAGTGTTCACTGAAGGGCAGACAGACAGTAAAGTGAGAAACTGAACATGCTATAGATGATCCTGTGGCTTCTACGTCTACCAGTTGTGAGGCGTCAGCAAAAAGCTGCCTCTTCGTCATCTGCCACCTCCTTGTGCTTCAAGACAAACAATCATTTCAGTTTATTTCTTTTTTGCAATTATGCTTTTATTTCTTATTATTAGACAGCCAGCTGCGGACGGGGCAAACAATCTGTAGAAAAACCACGTTTTGCTGTTTATTAGACTCCATGTTTGAGCAAAAGGCAATTTAGTCCTTGAGCAGACCAAACGAAACAAAAGGAGGTAGGAAGGATGGGTTTTCAGTAGTCATGTGCACAACAAAATGTTATCTTAGTCATTACCAACTGAAAATCACATATTAGCTGTCAACCAGTGTCTTGCTCTTTCCCCTGTCATTTTCAGGGCTTTAAGAAGAAAAAGCAAACCAAATTCTCATACACAGCCTAAATTTGGCTGTTCCTCAAAACAGAATTGACTGAGTATCTTGCTTTCTTTCAAAATTTGTCTACATTGCATTTTCGCTGCTCACTTTGGATTAAATATACAACATAGGTGGCACAGTAGTTAACTGAGTACTGCTGCTGTTTCACAGCACCTGGGCTGTTCTGGTGTGGGTTTGAATCTAGCTCAGTCTGTGTGGAGTTTGCATGTGCTCTCTGTGCCTGCATGGGTTTCCTCCCACAGTCCAAAGACATGTGTTTCAGCTAAACTGGTCTCTGTCTCAACTGGTGTGTGTGTGTGTGTGTGTGTGTGTGTGTGCCTGCGTGCCTGCCATTGATGACATAGTCTAGCAACCAGTGATTCTGGGATAACCTCTGAATCAACCCTGACCAGGACAAGAGATTATGGAAAATGGATGATCTAGATTCACTGCATCACTGCATTATACAATGTATGGGTTCCCTAAAGGAACTATTTGTTCTTTTTCAGAGACTCCTATTCACATCATCTCTATCAAGCAATGAATTATTATATGGAGTGAAAACACTTTTTTCTTTTACCCCCCCTCCTCTTCAACAAGCTGTGGTTACTGCTTGTGGGCCCCAGTTGAAAGTGTGTAACCAACTTGCTGCTGTTTTCTGGCTTACTTTGATCTGCATTCACGCTTTTCCTCATTTTGGTGTTTTTTGATTTGAGAATAACCCTATTTTTGATAGTGAAAGCTGGTGTTCGTGGCTTCTGTCGTGCTCATGTGGTTACCTCCACCCCACATCCAGCCGAAACAAACACACTTCTCCTCAATGCACATGCAACAATATCCCTGCTTCTTTGCATTCTACAGATGGGAGGCATTTCATGTTTGGAGAAGCCTTTTTGTCAAATTCCCAGGTGACTGTATCTGAGATATTGAAATCAAGAATGAAGGAAAGCGAACCCAAGTCATTGGAATCACTTAAGAACAGGAGGTCCTCACAGCAGATGGTGTACAAGGGATCACAGCAGAGAATCAAACTAAGGTCATCACCATTAGATCCATGATGTGGCATGAAGAACCTGCTCATTCACATGTACTTTTGCTAAAGTCCAAATCAGAGTTTGTTTCTAAAGGGAAAACAACTATTTTGGTTTTTTCCACATTGCTTCAGTAGAGCTGTACTGACATTCGGCAGAACTATGGTTATAATATTTAGTGCAAATGTAAAACTATAGTGACATTTGAATGAGTTACAAACACTGCACACTGTCAGTGATGCTGCGCTTCATCATATACTCCAACTGACCAAAGACCCTCCCTGTTTAAAAAGTATTTTTTCTTACTGCGCTCCTTTCCAAGGAATTTGCTTTCATCAGGGGTAAAATGAACTCAGACTTAACTCTCATCCCAAATGTCCCATATGTGTGAAGACAGCCTTAGATAATAAAAGTGGTTCAGAAATTGGCCACTGATTGAATGTTGCAATTGAAATGTTCTGTTTTGTCATTTCTCAACAGTGAGGAACTCCAGAGCCGAAGGACAGCACAGAAAAACACAGTTAAGAGCAGTAAAGTGCTATAACTGCCTTCCTCCATGTTTTCCCTCTACTAATATGATTCTATGGACCTATTACAGCTTGTGAAGTAGTCTAGTGTATTTGCATGCCTTCAAGCAAACTTTCATTTCCGCTGCTGTCACAGTGCTGTGTGTCAGATTAAAACCACATTACGGGGAAGTCTATGCAGGTGTGCAGGGGGTGGTTTTCTCCATGGGTGAGGAGGCCTAAGACCTGCCCAGTAACTGGTTGCTTCTGCAACACAAACGGAGCCTATAATTTTGAGGAAAGGTTATATAATGAAATCAAAATTTAAAAAAAAAATGTAAACCAGACCACGACACCCATGCTGGCTCTTCAATGGTCAAATACAGCAGGCAGTAAAATACAGGGTAATTTTAAGCAAAAAAGAACACTTTCATATTTTTTATTCATTAAGTTACTGAGGTAGAAATGCATGCAACTTTGAAGCAGCACAATCTGGAAAAATAAATTTAGGGTAATGCTACAAATTAGTTTAGACTATGCACTTAGCTATTGAGCAACAGTACGTCTAAGGGCATAAGGCTAATACATGTCACCACATTTGTGCAATTTTTCTCTGATGTGGTAACATCTAGAAAACATGATGTGTTTCGTGTGATCTGCATCTCTGAGTTCACCACTGGACAGGAGATGACTTTCTATACAAAACCAACTACCTCTTACAGGCTACATAACAGCCTTCTCTAAAGGCCCTAAATGTAGTCAACCATAAGCTGTAGTTGAAATGTCACTAACTCACTGAGAGCAAGTTCTCTTATTTTTTTCTGATCTTTGATTTTCTTCAGTTCATATAAAATTCCACAGCTGCAAGAGTCTTATTATATTGCATCAAAAGAGTGTTTACAGTGGAAAAAGAGGTGTAAATTCTCTAAAGTTGCCTTGCAGTCTTTAGTAGTCTGTTCACATCAGACACACAGACAAAAAGACACAGTCTCACCTTGGATGGAACTAAACTTTTACTTTTTCAGGAAGAAAAGGGGAAACTGAGAAGCGGCTGCCAGACGGATGACACAAGGACACAAATCCCATTGTGCAGTACCTTGACGGTGGGCGGTGACTATGTTCTTGGATGAGGGGGAACTAACAGTGCTCATTGATAGGGTCTGTTTTCCTTATTGCTGTTGCAGCCAGTGGATGGAAATAGACTTCTGCAGTACAAGTGAAATGGAGATAAGCACAAGAGAGACATGATGAAGGGAACACCGATTACAAGACAAAAAAAATAAAATTAATGAAGAACCAAAATGCTGTAAGAACTGATATGCAGATGCTTGGACTTCTGATCAACAGCAGGGAAAAAGGGGGGGGGGGTTCATATTTAGAGATGATTGTGTTTAGAGTCATGCGTGAAGGTCAATCACTTGCTAGGCGCAAAAAGGAGGTACAAGGACAGACTGGGTGCTGCATTGAAACAGATAGAGAGGGAAGTGGTCCAGGGCCAAGACAATGAACTAGTGATACACATAAGACCTTCTATGATGGTGAAACTCCAGCAATTTTGCATCCTGACATGGGAAACACAACTGAGGGAGCTGCAACCCCTCCACCCACTTATATCCTCAATCTACCCCACATTTTTAATTGGTGCTGCTTAAAACTTAAATCTGAGCAGCATCTCTCTGCCGAGCCTCTCTTTAATTGGGTATTTTAAAATGGATAAAAAAGAATCACTAGCTGACGTATGGTGCTCTACGGATGGGCCTGACATGAATAAAATATCGTTCTCTTGAACTCCAGCCTGCTGCAGGAGGTAGGCGGGTTCAGCTGGTGCGGCTCTTCTTCACAAACTTCTTTGTGAAAGAATATGAAATTTTCTTGCTTGCTTCAGAGGGCTAAGAACCGATTAAAAACTTTCTGAGACATCATACGATGGTAAGATCAAGGGAGAGCAGTCTCAATGTTCTATTTACACACATTCGGGGAGTGATGCCACCAGTTGGGTAATAATCAGGCCAACAACAGCACAAAGGGGAGAGACCTTGAATAGCACAGGCCTCTTCACGACAGTGAAATACTAAATTGCCAAGGTTTACTGCAATATCCAATAATGAAACACCCATTTGTTTATGTACACCTTATCTGTATCTATCCCCACTGGACAAATCCTTCTCCAGTAAAGTTCATCTGACACAAAAATATACTGTATCTCTTTGGGGTTTTTCCTGTATTCAGACCTCTACTTTCCTGGCAGCATTAGATGAGCACTACAAGAAAACTAATTAAATTTAGCAGATTGTTGGTGTTCTAGAGTTCCTAGTCAGCTAACTTTCTCAAACTGGCTTGGCAAAGGATAATTCCTATCACTATTCCCTGTTGGCTCTAAACTCAGATAGCTCAAAAATAGGGGCTACTTTATAACAGGGAGACAAGAGCAAGTGGGAGAAGCCACAACACAGACAGCCCTTCCACATTATTCTCGAGGGGCTCCTGGGCCCAGCAGTTTGCTTCTGAAGTCATGCTTTTCATCTTAATTTGCTCTTTTGCCTTACTTTCATTTACTCTCATTGTACTCTCTGTTACTCTTTACTATGTGTCACGTGCTGTTACTGTCAGAACTTACTTTCATACTGCTCATGGCCCTGAAGACCAGTTTTTGTTGCCAAACAATGCACCGAACCTTCATTTTAAAACACCAACTCCCTTTTTCCTCTTTTCTTCCCCTTTTTTGTCTTTTCTCTTGCAACAGCATTCAGACCTTGACTAAACCACACATGAGAATGAACAATAAAATGATGATTTAATATTTCTTTCCATTTGACATTTTAATTCAAAATAATAATACCCAAAATGATTTTTTTAATGTCAACATGAGTTTTGGATCAAAGAAAATTTTTTAACAAGAAAAAACAGAAATATTCCGCTTGCACAAATAATCAAACCCTTGAAGTCAGCATGTGGTTGAAAGTACCTTTGGCAGCAATTACAGTATTAAAGCCTTTTTGGGTAACTGTCTACCAGGTTCTGACACTGAATTACTGCAGTTTCTGCTCATACTCGTTGGCAAATCTGTTCTTTCTCACGCTGTTCGGAGGTCAGTTTTGGACAGCAGTAACTCCACAGCATGATACTGCCACCCCCATGCGTTGCTGTGGTGTTGGTGCTGTGTTGAGTCTGTGCCAGACAGAATGCCTTGCATGAAGTCCAAAAAGTTTGATTTCTCTTTCATCAGACCACAGCATCTTTTGCCATTTTGCAAGATCACGCAGATGCCTTGACTTTGTTGTTGAAAGGAGCTTTGTCAAATCGTTTTTTAAGCATTGCCTTCCTTCTCGCCCCCCAACCATACAGGCCACTTTTATGCAGTGTTCTGGACCTGGCTGACTGAGGCACATTCTCTCCATTGTAACCATTGAACTCCACAACTCTTCCAAAGTTGACATTGGCCTCAGAGTGGCCTCTCCTACCAGTGCCCCTTTTGTAGGAGTGGCCTGATCTAGGCAGGGTCTGGGTTGTATGATGCTTTTTGATGATGGAGTAGACTGTGCTCAGAGGAGCGTTCAGGGCCTTTTGATATTTTTGTACCTTTCTGGATATCTCTACTTTCTGAAAACTTGATCTCTGAGTTGCTTTGACAGATTCTTGGACCTGATGATTTGTCTGTTTCACATTTCATTACCTGATCAAATGACCTCACAGATACAGGTGTTTTTATCTTGAAATCTTTGGATCATTTACTGTGAACCACTATTACTGAATAGCAGCAAAGGCCAACAAACAGACTGGGTGGTAATTTTGTCCACCTAACTTAACTGAGGTTAGTTACAATAGGCATATTTCAATTTTTTCTTCTTAAAAAAAAGCATTCTGTAGTCCAATACTCATGTTGATTTATAGAAATTCATTTTGAGTATTATTATTTTCAATTAAAATATCACAAAGAAAGAAAACATTGAAGCACCATTTTGTTACCCAGTAAAATATTTGATTTTGTCAAGGGTCTGAATACAAGTTATTTACACCAGTTTGGACAACTCTGTGTGAAATTAACCCCTGTATGACAGAAGAGAATAATATGCTTTCCAGGGTTGCTGATTAAATGCATTCATTACATCACGTGATCTTTGGGGGTCAAACATTTGAAGTGGCTCAGCGGCCGCTAAGTGTGCTTTGCTTTCAGGCCACCACAAAGTAGGAGAATCCCCAACTCATGAGTGTTGGAGAGTGGATATGGCAATATAACATCAGCAGCAAGGTCCCCCTTAACATCCCAAAGATCAGACAAGTTCAATCCCCCTTGACATCCCAAAGATCAGACAAGTTCATCTGTGAGGCAGAACTGGTGTTGAAGCTGGACTGACAGACTCGGAAACATGGGGCTTAAGAGAGCACTGCTAGAGCATCTACATTGTACACTGTCCCTCTTTCTCTCCACGCCATCTTCTGTGGGCTGTCTACAGTGTGCACTGGAGGACTCAAGGAGGCCCTCAAATATGAAAGTAAAAGGGGTGGTGCTGTAGAAGCCTCACCCAAATCATATGCCATGAAAAAAATCCACCTATTTGCAAAGGTAACATCTACTGCCCCTTTCCTCTCAACTATCTCCTCATTGCTGTGTCAGTTCCAATCCACCTTACGGGTCAACACTCATGGACATAAACTATTCAAAAACAGCTTCATTTTAAAACAGAGCAAATTCCTTGAAAGAAAACAGGGCACAGAGCTGAACTGCTCATTTGAGTTATTGGAGGCCACACAAAACAACAAATTGTTCCTCCTCTTATTGTACAAACAAAGCAAGTGGCCAAGTGCCAACTGCAGTGGCAAACAAAATGAAGCAAAGTCTGGCCAAATGTGTAAAGATTCAGGCAAATAGAAATCATATAAATAAACAGAAACTTATTTATGCAAAACACTTTCACAAATTGTGAAAGGTTCACAGGGTTTAACTGGGCATCTCTCCAGGCTTCCTTATTCTCTGGGCTGCTCTTCAGAACCCAGCAACATTCACCTTTGCAGTCAGGACTTAATTACTTGAACATGAAGAGGAGAGGAGCACCATCTATGTCTAGGCAGAATCCCTTAGTCCCTTTCTTTGTTAGAAGAAGCAAACAGCAACACATGCTAACTCTTAGGTGTGCACTTTGTTTCAGTTTCCACTTTCAAACCAGCCCCCCCATCAGTGCTCACCCAACAGCCTAATTCCAACACCAACAATCTCCCTAACCTCCGTATAAAAATGGTCCCCACATCCCAGCCACCTCCATAATGAGCAATAAAAGGTGGGGGTGGGCAGGAGCAGAACATAAGGAAAATATCTTTATACTGCATTCCCAGCTGCTGGCCACCATCACCTCTACATAACAAGTCCTGCTGAAGCCATCCTTTACGGAGCTGATGCTACATGCAGTGAAAGGGGAGAAGGTGGCTGACTTGGCTCACGGCACCAGTAGTAGGTGATTTTCTTGGCACAGACATGAACTGAGCTGGACTAACTTAGGTGCCTGTGTGGTCCTGGATCTGATTATAACCCCCTCCATTCTGCAGAACCCCAAACCCCCAACAACCCCCACCCTTCACACACCACCCCACCATTCTGTTCCATTCCCTTGATCCACTCTGTTTGATGCTTGCACACATCTCCTGCTCAAACAGAGAGAGGTATGGCAGAGGAGGTGAGAAACAAAAATAATAATTATGAAAACAAAGCAGCAGGTTATGGAGAGACGAAAAACAGACAGAACAGCCAAAGAGCCAGCAATATGCATTTCTGTGCTGAATGGTCCAGAGGTATAAGATGAAACAGGAAAAAAAACAAAATCTTTTTTCCATTTCTTGTTTTCATTTCATGGTCTTCCTCACCTAGCACCTCCTGAGTTCTGGCTGAAAACAAATGCTGGAGTGAGCAGCATCATATTGGTGTCGCCCAACTCTGGGCCTTTTGTGTCAGAGGTCATTATTGCAGGAGTATGTGCTGTTTCACAGGAATGCCTCCAGTTTGCCTGTCTGTATTTGGTTTGCAAATCCAGACGATAAGTAGCACTGAGTAGAAGCAAAATGGTTGGGCACTGGTTGGTCTCCTTATTTCAAGGAAACATTCAACTTCTTATATCTCACTGTTAAGTAGCTCCAATCTGAATATCTCTGTGGGTTTGTCTATACTGCATCGCCTGTAGTTTGCAATTTTTACCAGAGTGACCGACATAGTGATGCAGTCTTAAAACTTCGTTAAACTCCAAAGCTGCCTACAAGCAATGTCTTTGTTTTGTTGCTGGTGTTAAAGATATGGATTACTGTCCCCTAACGGTTTGTGGTGAGGGGACCACCAGTTCCCAGCAGCAATTAATGAGCAGACTGTAATGAACAGGGCACAATGTGTAGAGCAAAAAATGGAGACAGTAGGTGGGAGATGTCATGGCACAAGATGGATATTTATGGTTGTTTTCCAACAAGCACTTCCCTAAGATGCAGGATCCTACGTGTGGGTAGTGGGAAGTTAATGCATTTATTAAACATATGCAATCTAAGGCTGCAGATGTACAAGGATGGAATTATAATCAACCAGGGCCAGACTTGTTGAACGTTAAGTTCTAGGATTTATGGTGACAATTTCCCAGTTTGGGTTTTCTGTCTCTTGCTGTGGAACCAACATAGGAAGCCAAGTTCTGGCACAATTATCCCTGGATTTTAACTGGAAAAGAGTGGTCCCTTGGATGTGACCAGGAGCTTTGCCAGTACCAAGCCACAGCTGAACTTAAAATTACTACCAACTGATGGTGAGGACATGAAACCCCCCGTGCCATATGTGCGGGACTTGCAGCTGACTTTGCTGGCAGCATCTAAATAAACTTCTGCTTTAGAGTTTTTTTCTGTTTTGTTTGAAGAAATAACATAACTGAATAATGAATTCTCCCTGTCAGCTTCAGACTTGAAAGCATGACTTGAGGTCTTTTAAGAAGTTTTTTGGGAATAACTGCTCTTTCTGCCTGGCTGTGGTGAAAATCAATTATTTTAATGACTACATACAATTTCATTCTTAAAGGTGCCAAGCTGTGCTTCTTTATAGCTGCAGTAATCATTGAAAGGATTAGGCTGAATGCGGTGTGCCTCAGGGTTCTGTGGTGGGTCTGTTGCTGTCTGTTACTGTCTTCACTCTGTATGCTGCCACTGGGTGACATTACTAATTAATAAACATGGTATTAACTTTCACTGGTACACTGATAATAGTCAAATACATATTTTGTTTAAGCCTAATGACCCGCTACTTGCCTTGTCCTTTATAAACTGCTTTCCTGACATACAGCAGTTGTTGAGCAATAACTACTCATCTCTTGATGTAGGTAAACGTGAAGTATGTGCGGCAGGTGAGGATGCTGCAACCCAGAAACTGATCATATTTCTCCTTAATACTCATTGATTACATTTTAACTTTGACATTTTATTTGCCAAAAAAGTGTTGCTTGATTCTCACATTTGCTGCATTAAGTAGGTGTTCCTTCTTTCATTTGAGAAACAGGTAAACAAATGTGATTCTTATGGGGACAAGATGGGGAGAAGCTGGTTTATGCCTTTGTCTCAAACAGAATCAATGACTGTAATGTGCAGTTATCAGGCTGTTTTTACCAAACTACAAATACAGAATACAGAATAAAGAATACTGCTGCTGCTCTGCTGCTTCTGCTCCGGCTGCTACAGTTGTGATGCAAACTAAGAAATATGACCATATAACACTTGCCATAAGTTGCTGCACTGGCATCTGGCTAAATTTAGAACAAATAACAAAACATCTCCTCTTGATGTACAAAGCAATTGGTAGCATTGCTCCAGCTTACCTTTGTGAAGATATTGATACTTAGAGTCCAGCATATTGTCTACAGTCTTCAGATGCTCTATATCTTATTGTACTAACAATTAATGAGATTTCAGCAAGAGGAAATACCTTTTGTAATAGAGCATCAAAACTCTACAGTAGTCTGCCAGGTTGTATGAAGAATGTCCCTTCAGTCTCAGCCTTTAAATCCAGGCTTAAGATTCATATTTCTGCTTTGGCACATCTGCTATAGTTTTGGCTGAACCTTGCATGCTGTACCTCTGTGTCTTATCTGCTAATGTAATAACCTTTATTTTGTTTCTGTCTAATTGCTAACCCTCTTGTCTCTCGTTTGTGTTTTCTTGGTACCCACCACTAATACAGAAGGTTTGATCTCCCATGATGGCTGTGGCACCAACATACCATGTTGACAAGAAATGATGACTGCAGCCCATGGCAGATGGGATCAGCAGCCCTGCAGGAGGACACCAAGATTAGCTTGTGGTACTAATATAACCACTTCTGCTAGCTAACACTAAAAGTTCAACTGAACACTGGAATGGTCAAACCAAGTGACCTTAGTGACTTTGAAAGTGGCCCAAAAGTTGGTCAGTTCTAGCATCTCCCAAAAGACTGTTGACCTAGGCATTTTAGGCACATTATTGGAAGGGTTTTCCTAGGAATACACAACTAACAGAAAAGTACCCAAGATCAGCAAACCTGTGAACAGAAACAGCTTATGGATCAGAGAGGTCAAGAGGAATGGCAAAACTTTTGCAAGCAAACGGACGGACCAGAAACAGGAAAATCATTTTTGAATTTAAGACTAATGTGCAGAATGTGTCATCTCAGAATGCACCACTTATTGGTATTTGTCTCCAATGGTCCAAAGACCATGTCAGGTGCCGATGTGGTCAGCAAAGAACATGTCTCCAGTGAGCACAGGAGCATCAAAACTGGACTATTGCGAAGTGGAAAAAAGTTGCCTTGTCAGATGAATCCAAGTAATTTGTGCATCATACTAATAGAAAATTATAATCTTATGCAAGCAACATGGAGTTCATGGAGTAGTGTGAACAGTACAGGCAGGTGGTGGCAGCGTGATGTTGTGGGGAATGTTTTCCTGGCACATATTAAACCTGGCATATCGGAACATCATTTCTGACCAAGTTCATCCCTTGATGGCCACACTCCAAAGGACAATCCCAGCATGATAATGTCACATCATCACTGAAAGGTTCCAGGAACACGACAGCCGATTTTCATTCCTTCAGTGACCTGCACGATGCCTGGATCTTAACCCAACTGTGCATCTTTGGGATTAGGTGAAAAGAGCTGTTTGAGGTAAGATGGTCCAGATATCCAATTTGCAGCAACTACAGAATGCAATAATTTCCAGATGGTACAACATTCCTGGATAAAGTGTCTAGACTAATCTTGTACAATCCATGCCAGACAAATTCATGCTGTTCTGAAGGCCAAAGGAAGCACAACCCGCTACTTGACAGGTGTATGTAACTGTCATGGCAATTATATTTTGTGTTTTCTCAGCTAAGGGGCATTGTAGATTGAGTGTTATGACTGTGTACTTGAGTGGTCAATGTGATTTCTCAACTTTGTTATCATGAGTACATTAGCATGGGATCAAAACTGTACCTTTCATTAATGCTGGCCTAGCAGGGGCTCAAAGCCCTTTCACAACCACTGTAAAAGTCACTTCAGGACCTTTGCAAACATACAATCAGAGCTGTAAAAGATATTTTTGTTTTAATGGCTGTTAGCACTGAGTTTTTTATGGCAATCAAGTCCAGTCAAAAAGAATTAAGCACAGTGATGGAACAGCACATCACCTGACTTGCCAGTGGAAGATTAGACAGACTTTGCTGGTTAAAATTCCAATTTTATCTCTTGAATCTCACCCTCCTGTCTGACTCCACAAGAATTCAAGTAAGTTCAGTTCAATTTATTTTTGTAGAGGGTTCTTGTCACACAGTGACACACAGTACCTAACAGATAATCAAAGTGGCAGCAGACACCAGTTATAGTAACTAGAGAGTGAGCTAACTGGCAGCTGAGGAAAGGACAACAAAAAACTCCCAACCACACAGATGAGGAAAAATAAACCTCTGCAGTTCCAAATGAAACTGGCCACCCAGACCTCCTGGGCATTCTAATATGGAGACAAGGAACCTGTGTCGCTATAACTAATACAAGAAAGGCTATACAGTGCTTAGGTTATAGTAGTACTAGAAGCTAATCTCGGTGTCCTCCTGCAGGGCTGCTGATCCCATCTGTCATGGGCTGCAGTCATCAGTGGTATGTTGGTGCCACAGCCATCAAGGGAGATCAAACCTTCTGTATTGGTGGTGGGTACCAAGAAAACACAAAAGAGAGACAAGAGGGTTAGCAATTAGACAGAAACAAAATAAAGGTTATTACATTAGCAGATAAGACACAGAGGCACAGTATGCAAGGTTCAGCCAAAACTATAGCAGATGTGCCAAAGCAGAAATATGAATCTTAAGCCTGGATTTAAACCAGCTTCTCCACATCTTGTCCCCATAAGAATCACATTTGTTTACCTGTTTCTCAAATGAAAGAAGGAACACCTACTTAATGCAGCAAATGTGAGAATCAAGCAACACTTTTTTGGCAAATAAAATGTCAAAGTTAAAATGTAATCAATGAGTATTAAGGAGAAATATGATCAGTTTCTGGGTTGCAGCATCCTCACCTGCCGCACATACTTCACGTTTACCTACATTAAGAGATGAGAAATTATTGCTCAACAACTGCTGTATGTCAGGAAAGCAGTTTATAAAGGACAAGGCAAGTAGGGGGTCAATGGGCTTAAACAAAATATGCAGCTGAGTATTATCAATACTCAGAGAAAGATAATTCCATACTTAATAATATCATCAAGTGGCAGCACACAGTGTGAGGACAGTAACAGACCCAACACATTACCTGCACACACTCCATATTACTATCATTCATTCTCAATGTAAAACATAAAGTAACCAAATGCTAACAGATTTCTTTATGTGATCAATCAGAAACATCCTTGTGGCCAATAAAATAGTCTTGATTTTGGGGTGAAACACTTTTTAATACTTATTCCAACTCACTTTACTTTATCTATTCTGGTGTTTCATCATCCTATGGTACTTGAAGTATAGAAGGAAGACATGGACTATCATCTCACATTTATAAAAACATAACACACTGAATTGGATGTTGTGTACTTTTTTTGAGTTATATTAAAAACAACTTAAACGTTACTTCATGTTAAAAAGATAATAAACTGGCTTCTCATTCACACTGCATCCTGTCTCATGCCTGCTTTTTTGGATAGCGGAACCCTCAGACCCTACATTCTATGAGCTGTTGAAAATCAGAATAAATGAATAAATGCAGTGGGTCATCAAACTTATTTGGGACCAATAGTTGGTTTAAAATTATAAGATATTGTTAGTGAAATGTGACACAGAGCCAATCAGGATTTCCTTTCTCAGTATCCAACAGTCCTTCCTGGATCCCCTGTACTTTGCTGTTTTCACAGTCAGTGCTGTTACCCGTCGCTGTTAATGCATCTGTGAGGTGCTGGTGCACTTTCAGTTGGTCAGTTCTGGTGTGGAAAAAAATTCTCAATAAAAGTTTGTATTGAAAGTTCGAAGGTCAAGAACCCACTGTAAAAGTCTTAGTGTATTTTTGTTAATTTTATATGTTTATGTGATATTTAAATGAAACCTAAGCCAGTATTAACTTGAGGGATTAAGCCATGCAGTATTATTCCGCTTTAACTGTGATTTAGTATGTGGACTTACAAACAGGCTTTCTGTCAAATCTGTGTTCATAGGTTAAGATATAAGTGCACTACAGTTCTACAGAAGCACTCACACATGAGTTGTGTCTAATTTACTCACTTGTTAATCTCTGTCCCTTACGGCATTCTCAGTCCATGGACACAATGACTCAGAACAGAGTTTGTCAGACATCTAAAGGTCATTTTGTCTTTTACACTCACAAACACCGCACATGTACACATTCACCACCAAGCAGTTTACAGGACTCTATCTTAAAAAGCTTATTGTTAGGGGGTCACAGAACGAATTCTTTGAGTAGAAAAAAGACTAGTTTACACAAGTTTGGCACACAAGACAGACACTGTGCACCAAATTTCATCTATTATTATTACCCACTTAACCCTGAGTGCCACACCAAAATTATGGAACAAAACTCCATTGGCATTAGGGAGGCAGGTTCAGTGAACAACTGTTTTTTAATTTCTCCTTTTGATTAGCAGTTTAATCATTGATTAATGTTATTTTAATGTTTTACATATATTTATGTACAGTACTGTGCAAAAGTCTTAGGCATGCAACTTCAATGTCTGCTGAGAAGTACAGGTAGATTCTTATCTACCATCAGGGAGGTTTCTGATTGGTCCCAAATTCATTCTGCAGCCTGAGAATGCCCTCAAACACCCAGTCACAGTCATACAGAACTATCTTCAGCAAAAAGAAGGATTCCTACAACAGATGGTATGGTCTCCACAGAGCCCTGATCTCAACATGATCAAGTCAGTCTGGGAGGACATGCAGAGACAAAGTCTGCAGAAGAACTGTGTCCAGTTCCTCAAAACGTTTGGAAAAACCTACCAACCACTACCTCAAACTGCATGTAAGTTTGCATAAGAGAATTGATGCTGCTTTAAAGGCAAAGGGTGGTCCCACCAAATATTGATTTGATTGAGGTTTTTTTGTCTACTGCACTTTTTACAAGGTTTATTGATTAATAAGTATTCATAGCATTATTTTTAGAACCATCTTCGCTTTATAGCATTTTCCCCACAGGTGCCTAAGACTTTTGCACAGTACTGTACACCTAGAATGCCCTACAGGGGAGGGCAGCTACTGGTACTTGGACCCCCAGAGGTTTATTTTTCTCCCTCTCTTTGTGCTGGAATTTTTTCAGCACCCAGCTGGTTTACTTTACAGCTATTAAATCCACTTCTGCCAGGTCTCTTTGATCCTTTGTTCTGTGCTGTGTCATTGTGTGAGAAGAGCACTCAGTAAAAATAAACTGAATTGAATTGCAGTTGAATGCTGGTTTATTTAGATTTACTTAATAAGCACTGGAGACACTTACTTCCTAATGCTGAAAGATGACTGTTCTTCATGCTTTCTGAAATGTGTAGAATGTGCGGGGCTTTGGTACAAGTGTCAGAACTTAACGCTAATTTGTTTATGCAGTATTATTAAAACGCATTTGATATAGGAAAATCAACAAAAATGTCGCACAGGCAACAGGTTGCAATTTATCTGTTTTACGCAGTTTCTAGAAAACTGTTTTTCTTGGTTTTTGATACATTGTTTAACACATGATGTTGCATAATAATATAGCTATTCTTCTTGACACCTATAGATAGATCCTCTTAGAGTATAATACAATTTTTTTTTACTCCTTGAGAGAACCACAATTTTACCAACTTAAACAGAAATGCGTAAAATGATGTGAATCAGTGCTAATCCATAAATGCTAATCAATGCTGAGGAGGACAGCTGGTATCGGTTTATAAATTTTCAATTTGGATGCTTTTTTTCCCTGTAGATGAAATAAAAACAAAATTCTTTCAACGCCAGCTGTAAGAATTTCTTAAAACTTCCAAAGAAATTAAACAAATAGAACGTTTGAATCCAGAAGTGGTGTCTCTGGAGGAAACCTGACATAGCCCAGGAAACCTAAACGCAGTACTTGTTAGTTCAGTTTTTCAGCTATGTAATGTCGAAGTGTAGTCTCTAAAAGGAAGAAGCTGCCAACAGTTTGGCTGTGGACTAGCAATGAGCACCATTGTAGCTGCTCTGCTTCAGTCCCTGCCTGGTGTTTCATGCTCTCTTCATTCCTGTACCGGCACTCCGTGTGTGTTTGTAAGTCACGTCTTCACTGTGTTCCCTGAGCCCTCCAGTTACTGTGATTCCCAAGTCACCGTAACATCTAAATTTCCAGGTTACTTTGCACCCTAGTCTTGATAACATAAGAACTTGCACTGATCACCTTTAGCACCTTGTATTTGTAAACTCTGCATTGAGGTCTATGAACTTCCACATGTCTGACTGATCGTGACAGAACTACTCTGGCAGTATTTGCATCAATTTGGTTCACATCAGTTTAACTTAGCATCCTAAGTAGGTTAGCTATTTGATGAAATGCAAAGAGTGGAGTAAGTCACAATCATTCAGGCCTCTTACAAACCAGACCAGCCAGGAATCTAAACTTCACCGAAGCTAAAAGGTTTATTTCACACTGGCAGAGTCCGAAATAATTTTATAAGAGTACTGGTTAAAAAAATGTTGTTAAAAAATAAATTAGACCTTTTTTCATATTAAAGGTCACATGGACCTTGATACTGTGAACATCTATGACTATAAACTAAGCCCAGCTTAAAAGGGCCTAAACTATGACACAACTGGATTCATTTCGCTATCATTCTTTCACTATGAAAGAGCAACCATGCTGGTGCTGTGAAGGAGTGTCTGTGTGGAGTTTGCCTGCACTGCCCATCTGTGTGGCTTTCCTCCCACAGTCCAAAGATGTGTACTTTAGTTGACTGGTTTCAGTATGTTCATAGTGTGTGAGTGAGTGAGTCTGTGTGTGTTTTTACTTATCTAGTGCCCGGGATTCCAGGATAGGTTTCAGCTGCCGTGACCCTGTCCAGGACAAGTGCTCACTGAAAACAAGAGGGTTTCAAGATGAAATGAATGTTTTGCACTATGCATGTTGACAGGTTTATAGAACAACATCATAGCATGTTTACTTTTTGTTTTTATGCAACGCATGAGGCAAAGACCTCAGTGTAGAAATTGAAGTCACTTTGGAAGATGTCCCAGTGCTCTAGGCACAGAAGTGTATGTGTGCTGTGAGTAGCCCCTCCCCCCCTTTCCTAAGCCCACAGACACACACAACCTGCATAAACACGAAAGAACCCCCTGTAAACGAAAGTAACCCTTGTAAAAGTCAAGAGAGTATCTTAAGCACTGGTGACTCTTTGTTATGTCGGCCCACCTGCAGTGTGTCTTTCTGATAAAGCTCAAGAGACCTGGTGACAGTAAGATGCAGAATGTTGTAATCATGTATTCAGACCAGAGTGAGATGTTTACTAGATGGGATTCAGGGATGGGGCACTGGGGTACAGCTGTGTAAGTATTAATGGTCATTGTTCATCCAGCTATCTGTAGTTGTGCACTTCTAGCCTGCAAGGCGGTGAACATAGTGATGTTGTCTCCTGAGTCTCTGAGCCCCGCCTATTAAGTCAATTTCCTCTAATCTGTCAATTTCCTCTAATCTGGCCCAAACAGGAAATGCCAGACACAGCTAAGGTCTGGGATAATGGTCACTTTGTGCCTGTATGCAAAGCATGAACTGTGGAAGATCTGATAATCCCATGGACGGTGGGGGTCTTTCATGAGGGGACTTGTCAGTGATACTGGAGTATCATGTTCAGACCAGGAACAGCTGAGCAACAGCACAACATACTGCCCTTAATATGAGCTCCTCCTGTACGCCCAAAACCCTGTGTACTTATAAGCGCCAACGGGTGCATTGGTGAAATGCGTAATATTCACAGCAGGAGTTCTGATAACAGCTGCACTGTTCTGCAAAGTGGTGGGCAATGTCAGAGTTATCCTCCTATCATAGTGAACTTTTGTTTTGCTTTTCATTAATACATCTTCATTTTCATGTGCTTAATATTATAGTATATTACCCATAATTGACATTACTGTCCATTCGTGACCTTTCTTTACTCTTTGGAGCACTAGGCTACTAGCCACCCCGAGCTGCATAGTTCTTGGAGTATTCAGGGTGTTTCTTCATTCACTGAAAATACTTGCCAATCACTTGGTATGTGGTGAAGCTGTTTGTAGGCACTTGCACACATGTATGCCCTCAAACTCTGACTCACAGCACACACACATTTCTAGCAGTGTGAAAGAGAGAGAGAGCTGGAACACTTAGTGTGGTTTCCGTTTTTTCCTCGTCCAGAAACACTGTGAGGCAGTGAAAGATAAAATCTCTACTACAGCAATTCTGACTAAGCTCTCGAGTTAGCAGACAAATCAAAACAAAAAGGTAAAAAAAGAAGCTTAGAAGCATGGTGGAGATGCACAGTTGCAGTATGAATCAGACCATGTGAGACAGAACAGACTGTTCTGGAACAGCAGCAGTGAGCATTATTGCACCATAAGATGAAGAGGAAACAACTTCAGTTTGGTGTCAAAGTTGAGTTGAAGAGGAAAAACATGCACTATTACATATATCACAACCCCCTTGGCTTAAATGGGGTTCCAAAAGGCACATGCAGACTAGCTTGAGGTTTTCATTAATAGAATGGTAGGTGATGCCTGCAGAAAAATGATCCTTCACTAGTACCTTCACTTGGTTCACAAGATGCTTCCACACCCTGCTTGTTATCTAGGAACAAAGCAACAGAAGGAAGGAAAAAAGAAGGCTGTACACTATTAATCCTGCCACAGAAAACATGTCTAATGTCAGATGGGTGGCATGATTATAACTGTTATTGTTGTTATATTGTTTAGAAGTGGAGCAGTAAATATGGTTAATAATGAGATTCATGGACGCAAATACTGACAACAGTGTAAACTTTGATATAGTTCAAGGCAAACTACAGCAAAACAGTCACACGCAAAACATAACGGCAATACAGGAAACTAAACAACGGTAACACATAATGCTGTGGTAATATTGTGGTTATGTTGGGGTACAGGGACAGTTCTGAGGTGAGACGGCCACACAGAGGGGTTCTGCCTGGATGTTACTATGGCTGAAATGTAATGTACAGAAGATTGTCTGGCTAAAGGAAAATCCCACTGTACAAATGGTGAGACAACTGAAAGCCACAGCTGTTTAAAATATTAAAATTTGCCTCGAAGATATACTTTGGTAAGACATACTACTTTAAAGACTTTCATGCATTGCATGAAAGTCTTTAAAGCAGGTGATTCCTTCTAAATGAATACATGTAATATAAACATTCTGTTATTAACTACCTGTATAATACAAATAAATAGCACAGGAAAATATGATGGGTGAAAACTGGACACAGTAAATCAAATACTCATAACTGCACAGTACATCCACCTTCAGGAACTAGAATAAAGGAAATCCACAAATGACTACTGACCAATGTGATGCCCTGGTGTTTTATTAAGGCTTTTTATTGTTATTGCACCAGTGGACTATAAGACACTTTGTTGTCATTGTAATGAGCCTGAATGTTTGAAGATGTGGCTGTTGTTTGGTAAACACCAAAAGTTGTTCTGTTTTGGGGCACGTGGTGGGAACACTGGTAACAGTGCCGCTGCAGCCATAGATTACAGCTGTTTGAAAGGAAATGTGTCCCTAAATTGAAAGCAGAATGCAGGGGAGAGCAGCGGGGAGGAGGGGCACCAGGGGAGACTCGCTGCTGCCACCTGCCCCCTCCCCCTCTGTGGGAAGAACCCTAATTACTGTAATTACCTGATTAGTAAAGGACTTTTAATGGGGGTGATGAAGGGGAGTTTGCCTGCCTGTAATCCCTTCATTATCTGCTGTTGCAACAGAAGAATGGAGCCCACCTGGTGCTGAGGGGAAGCCCACTGGGTTGCTAATAAGACCTGGCAGTCCCAGCCGAGCCAAGACAGGCTTTGCTGGTACCGCTGAGCTGCTGTGGTTCTTATCGGGGACCCTGCAACCAGCAAAACACTGACATAGACATGTTGATGATGATGCTAATCAAACATTTACATAAGGAGCTATATACAGGCAATGGTTTGAGATGGTGCAATGGTACAGCATATGGGAGAAGCATTATACCGGAACCCTGCTTTAGCCCACTCCTCAGTTAAAGAAAAGGTGTATACTCTGCCAGATTTCAGGCAGGACTTAAAAAGTTTTCAGCAACCCAGTGTCACCCTGTCTACACTTGTCCTAAACTGGGCTCAACAGCAGGTGTGAGATGTCCGTCACATAATAAGCAACCATGGAAAGCACAGCACACATCACTCATTTCGGTTTCTAGAACTTTCTACAAACTACTGAAATGATCTTAGTAAGAAAACATGAGTTCCTACTTCAACATCCTACGCTGTCACAGAAAGGCCAAGAAATCGAGGCTCCAAAACACTGCCTTCTGCCTCCTCCCCCCACACAACTGCAGATTGAAATTATTTTCTGTGAAAGAAAAGCGACTGGCATATAGCTTGCAGCCTTCTTCTTTGTACCTCCCACAGCAAGGAGATGGAAATACACTATATCCAGCAGTGTGAGTGATATGCATGACACAGCCTGTGCTGATGTAGAACCTCAATCTGATCTGACACTCACACTGTCAATGTCAGTAGTAACTTTCTTAGTTGGCGCAGGAGTTATTAATTCAGTGTTACAGCTAATACTGGTCCCCCAACCTATCATGCACAACTAATGACAAGCCTAAATGCCAGGAGCAGTTAAATTAAACAGTAGTTAAAATTAATAATCTCTCACAAACATACACCAACTGACTGGGGTCAGAAAATGTCCAAAAATAACATTCTCCAGTATGTGGGCCAATCTGTCCCTGCCAATTTCACACAACAAAGCCCACCAGATTTTGCTTTGGTTAACAAATGAAATCCTCCATATTTGAAAGAATCGAGCAGCACAAAAACTGAATATGAACACTTAATCTTAACACTTTTAAAGGAGTTTTGTATAGTGTATTTATTCACAAATGAACTCAGACTGTCTGTCTGAAAGAAGTAGTCAAATTGTGACCATTACTCAATTACTGACGTTAAGACATAGATGATATCATATCACCATCACTGAATAAACCTGGGTTATTATTACCTCGTAAGCTAATTTCATGACTTTTTCCTTCAGTGTGAGATGCATCGAAGAGGTCAACACATCCAAAAAAAATGTCTCCATGTTTTACATCCTTGCAAATAAAGTGGGATCCGTCACCCATCTCTGCATAACTTTGGCCACTGCAATGCAGTGGTCCCTCATTATCTGAATTGTTTAAACCTGAATTTCCCATAAAACAGCTCTTGAAAATAAATACAATAATCGCCAGTATTCGAATGAAATTAGCCCCTGAAAACACACGTCAGATACTGAATTTTTCAGACACCCAGTGGCTATTTCCAATTATTTTAAATAAGTAAAAATAAATAATGCTCTTTCAACCCATCATGAAATACCTACAATCACTGGCCACTTTATTAGGAACACCATTCTAATACTAGGTAGGACCCCCTTTTGCTCTCAGCCTGAATTCTTCATCTCGTGGATTCAACAAGGTGCTGAAAACATTCGTGACATATTCTGCTCTGTGTTGACATGATGCATCACATAATTCTCTACATTTGTCAACTGCACATTCATGCTGCCAACCTGCTGTTCTACCATATCTGAAAGGTGCTCTGCTGGATTCAGATCTGGTGACTGAGGAGGTTATTGAAGTTCACTGAACTCACTGTCACGTTAATGGGACCAGTGTGAGACAACTTGTGTTGCGTGACATGTTGCATCATCATGCTGAAAGGAAGCATTAGAAGATGGTAAATTGTGGCAATAAAAGGTACAGCAATACTCAGACAGGCTGTGGCTTTCAAATGCTGCTTGACTGGTATTAGGGGCCCAAGAAAACATTAAAAACCGCCACATGAAGTGGAGCACTTAACCTAAGAGAAGACAACTCAGCATCACATTCATTTTTAATAGTACTGTTCACTATGTAACATTTCTTATGTTCCCCTGAGCTGGGTGGGAATTCAAAAGAGGCACAGCAGAGATTCCAGATCATATACAGTCATATGAAAATACATCCTGTTTCAATTCAACAATTTTACATACCAGAACATAAATAACAATTGTCTGATCCTCTCCACATTCAATATTTCACAAATCTAGCGTCAGATAACAGAAAACACATATCAGATTTCACAATGTCATTATTCATTCCAGAAAGTAAGCCAAAACATAACCACCACTACAAAGTTTGGCCAGTTTGGTGGTCTGAAGCACCTTACAGTCATTGAGTTGGCCATGAACTCCTCTTTATAGCAAAGTATTCCAGAGGCAAACATGAGGCCATCTGTCTGATAGCTAAATCTTGACTGAAACTGGGTTATGTAACAAGACAATAATCCCAAGTACCCAACTAAATCAACTAAATCTACAACCAATTGACAAAAAAAGAGTCAAGGTGTTTTAATGGACAAGTCAAAGTCCAGACCTCAACCCCACTGAGATGACTGAGATGCTGTGGTAGGACCTTAGGAGAGCTGTGTATAAACAAATGCCCTCAAACAGTAATGAACTGAAGCAATGTTGTAAAGAAAAATTGATGAAAATTCACCGAAGGCAATGCGAGTGACTCATAGAGAAAACGATTACTAACCCAAAAACATCTACAAACCTCTACAAATGGCTCTACTGAATTGTATTGTTTTTCCACATATAGCTTCTGCATGTTGACTTTTTTTGTTAAAGAAATAATGACATAGTGGAATCTGTTATATGTTGTCACCTTAGATCAGATTTACTTAATTTTAGGACCTGTGAAGGACCAGATGATTTTTTTTAGTTATGTCTTGGAAGTTAGAAAAAAAAAACTATTGAAACAGGGCTTACTGTTTTTTCCACAAAACTATACTGTACAGGCCTCACTCTGGGAAGCCTGTCTGATCGAGGGGTGGAGTGCACACCTCAGCCATGAGGCACCAGGTGCATATTTATGCAGTGTTAGAAATGTTTGACTGAGCGAGCAGAAGGGCTGCAGTTCAGTCTCACCTCCCAAAGTGCTCGAAAACCAAATGCAGAGAGTTGCTGATGTTTAAAACACCACTGCTGCACCACTCCCCAGATACCCACTCATTCCTAAACACCTCCAGAATTCCATTAGCTCCCTTTCCAGACAGTCAGGGCCCCCATCCCAGTGGAAAATAAAATTCAAAAACTGTAACTCTGATTTTTTCTCCGTTACAAAATTTTACAAGAATGTTAATGTACAAGAAAGTATTCTGGGTGTTACTGGTGACTGTCATGTTGCAGAAGATCTCACTCTGTAACTGTAGCCATTGATTTAATTCTAATCTTTCTAAATCTGTTCTTTTCTAATGAATTCGGATGTGTCTCAGTTCTACCTTGGCTTGGTACAAACTTGAGCAGCACAAAGTTCAACAGCTCTTTTAGGGCTGGTTGAGTTGACATTTGGCTCTTTCTGGCATGCTACCAAACCCTTCCAGCACTAGATAGCAGCTTCCAGCACTTACTATAAAGACACAAGGGGTCTTTAGTACTTATTAAAAGATGGAAGGGGTACAGCTCTACTTTTTGTGCATTAGCCTTACTGCATATTCAATTATAGGAATTTCTCTTTCTCAGTGCAAAATCTTAGGAAGAGACTATGCAAATAAAACAAAGAATTCAATTGTTGCATGTTAACACCAGCAAAAAGCATTAACTCATCTTATCTCCTGCAGTTGTTGACCAAGACATCAAAATACATTTCTTTTTGACTTCATCAAAAAGAGAATTTGGCTTGTGAATTAACAGAAAAATAGATGCAGACATTAAACTTTTTTTCAAAGGACTTTTAAATGGTTGCGTGAACTTCATTCCAATAAGTTTGTTTCCTATCACAGTCCCAGAATAGGTGTACCAAAGTGTCAGGAACTGCAGCTAACTTGACTTTCCTTTTACTCCCCTTTGTCTGTGTTGCCATGCTGTTTACTGAAAGTGAGCAAAACCAGAGTTTATATTGCATTGCAAATATTCAAATTATTGATGTGAATTTGCCTGCCCATTCTTGGTAGATAACCTGCAAACTTGGCGACCCAGTTTGATGATAACTATCTGGAACTCCATGTTAGTTTGCACTTCCCACAGTAGATCTGGCCTTCAGATATTTACTATTCTGTCTTTCACTGATAGGCCTGTTTTGCACCAGAATGCCAGTCTTTTCTGCTCTGATGCTGGGCCTTCACAACAAGAGGGCTTAATTGTTGTGTACTTGAAAGGTGGCAGATAGGCATCATAGGAGAGTCAGAAATTACGTACAGTTCCCAGAAATAATGCCCAGGAAGATGCATGTATCTTTTGTAGCCTTGGTTATAAACCCAGAATGCTGATGAAGCAGGTAAGCCATACCACAAAAAGGTTCAAAACAAGTACTTAATTTGAGAGATATTCATTCATATATTCATGTAGCCTTTGTATATCTGTGTAAAGCAATTCATTGACACCCAAAGCTGCTACTGAACAGCAGATGCAGCACCCAGCTGAGCAACACAGTCTGGAATGCTGGGGATGTGTGTCATTGATTTTTTTTTGGACCAGGTTGGTGTGAACAGTTAGTTTAACACAGGGTTCCATTTGTGCACCACAAAACAAACTAACAGGAAGAAAGAAGAACCTTTCTCAAGAAACAGACATTTTTTAAACATGAGGGGGACACAAAAAACTTCCTCAAGGCACCTAAATGCTGCATGTTAAGAAGAAAATGGTCACACTTACAAGTGTCCTGTCTGGTTAAAGATGCCCAACCTCTGTGGTCATGGGCCCCACAGGCCACCACCCTAGAAGAAATAAATAAGAGGACTGCTGAGAACAGAAGAATACATGAGGAGCGCAAACATAGTAGCACCACACTCATCACCTGTCCCCATATAAAAAACTGTACCACTTCCCTATTCATCCCCTAACAAACCCCTCTTTTGTGAGCTAAATATTGTATATTTGCTATATCTGTAGGGCTTTCCATGGCTCGCCCTGTGATCACCATCATGTTCATATTATGCATATTAAAGTGCAGATGACATTCTGGCTGTGCAAGACTGCCTCCCAAAACCAAAACACAACAATGAACCCAGAAATTAAACTGACCGGCTGTGTGTCAAGGGTCAGAGCCAGGTACCGAGACAAAGAATGAACAGAACAGTCGGAGAACAGACAGCTCGATCTCACAATCCTGACCTGACCCGTGTGAACAACACCTCACCCACGCAGCGACCCATCTGCCTTCCAGGCCCGTTTCTGCAGTTCAAAAAATCCTTGCCCCCTTCCCACCTCCCTGTGTCCTACCTCATCCTGTTCTGCACACCGGACCAGGTAACAGACACATTCTTGGATCTTTTTTTATTAAGAACAAAGTAGCACTGGGTCACAGCAACATACACAGAAACCCTACAGCTATAAACTGCAAATACATCAAAATACATAAATGAAGGTGTTACAGTAATTCACAGATACAATTAGATAGCACTAAGTCCAGGCACTTCCAAAAGGCTGCTCAGACATTCCAGAAATCATTGGTATTATGTAAAAATGTCAATTTTTATAATGACAGTTAAACAATTCTGTCTTCCCTGTTTATGGAGAGAACATCAGTTGTAGACTATAATTATTCATGCAGGCTTGATGGTGGTGGTGAACTGCATGAACCTTGGATCACTGCACACGACATTCACCTAGTCATATAACCATTTGTCAAGGAGCCTTTTGTTTTCTTACATTTTCTTTTTTCTTGGATAATTTTAATTAACCATTTCCTCTCGGCTAAAGCTGTGGCACCCTTCTGAGCTGGAAGAGGCAGTCAGTAATAAAGTTCCCTTCCCAGTTCGAGTGCCTGTGAAGAGGGAGAGCAACAGGTCACCAGGAATCACTGAACCAAGTGAAAAACACCCACTAATGCCATGTATGAACAGAGCTGGTGTAAAAAGAGGCTATGAAGTCAGTCTGCCTGATCATTTTCTGGTCAAGCCAAGTCAAAGGGCAGCTTCAGCAGAAGAACTCAGTCTGTAGATGTAGTGACACACAGTTGAAAGAAAACATTTGTGAACCCTTTGCAATTACCTGGGTTTCCGCATTAATTATTCATAAAATGTGGTCAGATCTTCATCTAAGTCACAATAAAAGACAAATACAAGCTGCTTAATGTTATGACAAACAAATGACTGTACATCCTTTTGTCAATACTAAATGCAGCACGTATTCAATCACAGTCTAGGTTCAAAAAAGCATGTGAGCCTCTGGGGTCATGACTTTTACAAAAGCGAACTGGAGTCAGGAGTTCCAGTCAGTGACATGAGATTGGAAGTGTGGGTTGCAGAGGTGTGCTGTCCTATAAAAAGACACACAAAGTCAGGTTACTGACAGTCTGTTTTCCTCAAAAAAGATCTGTTTATGTGCACCAGGCCTCAATCTAAATAACTTTCAGAGGACCTTAGAAGAAGAACTGTAGATATCTATGAAGCTGGAAAAAGGTAAAAAAGCAATTCTAAAGACCCGAGTGTGCATCAATCCACAGTAAGACAAATTGTCTACAAAAAGAGGAAATTCAGTCCTGTTGTTACTCTCTAGGAATGGGAGTCCTGCAAAGATCACACCAAAAGTATCCCCAACCCTAACCAACGTGCAGTGCTGACAGAGGTGAAAAAGAACCCAAAGTTAACAGCAAAAACCTGCAGAACTCTCTAGAAATTGCCAAAGTCTCTGTTCAGGTGTCTGGTATAAGAAAAAACTAACAACAATAGTACCCATGGAAGCAAATGACTGCTCTCCAAAAAACATTGCATATCTCAAGCTTGCAGAACAACACCCGGATGTTCCATAACACTTCTGGGAGAATATTCTGTGGACAGATGAGACAAAAGTTGAATTTTCTTGTACAAATGCACCCCATTATGTTTGAAGAGAAAGGGCACTGCACATCAACACCAAAATTTCATCCCAACTGTGACAAAGAGTGGAGGAGCATCATAGTTTGGGCTGCTTTGCTGCCTCAGAGCCTGGACAACTTACAATCATTGAGGGAACTATGAATTCAACACTGTATCAATAAGTTTTACAGGAGAATATCAGGATAGCCAACTGTCACCTCAACCTTAATAGAAGTTGGATGATGCAACAAGACAATGATCCAATAGGCAAGAGTAGATCAACAACAGAATGGTTTAAAAAGAAGAAACTTAGTGGTTTGGAATAACCAAGTCAACCGATTCCAGACCTTAACGCAACTGAGATGCTGTGGGATGATTTGATGAGGGTCGATTATGTGAGGTTTCCCAGAAATACTGGTGAACTGAACAGTTTTGTAGGGACAGATTGTCTAAAATTCCTTCTCGCTGTTGTTCAAGTCTGATCAGCAACTACAGGAAATGTTTGGTGGAGGTTATTGTTGCTAAAGGAGGTTCTACCAGTTGTTCACACTTTTTCCAGCCTGGACTGTGAGTGATTAAACAATGAAAAGCATAATTGTTTGTGTGTTAATAGTTTATGCAGCCTGTGTTTGTCTATTACTGTGATTTAGATGAAGACCAGACCACATTTAATAAGTAATTAATGCAGAAAACCAGGTAGTTGCAAACTTTTTTTTTCAACTGTATGTGGGTGAACCTTGAATAGGAACAGAGAAACAGGCACCAAGTCAGGTACAATAAGGTCTTATTCTCCCAACATTGATGACAGTGGCATCCAATCATTATTGTCACCAGCAGGAAAACTCAATAATGAAAGAACTGGGGGAATAATGCAAAAAAATTACATTGGAGGTCAATGATTGCATTAAAACCTACAAACTGCTTCTATGTTTACAACACAGACTGAAATGTTTTATTGTCTTTCAAAGCAACAGCAACAATTCCAACCAATGCATGTACATTGTTTTGACCTCAAAAGTCCAGTTTTCATGATTAATTGTACTTCATGCTTACATCAATCACTGTAAGGAGCATATCTGCTAAGGAGAACAATGTAGTTTCTAACACTGCTAGGGATAGCTGGTGCTGGCAAATGCTGAGTGAATGAGTATTTAAGTCCTGCCACAACAGTCCTACAGGCAAACAATCATCACAATCATTACATTAAATGTTCTCCTGGCAGACATTGTGCAGAGGGGTAACATATCTGTGACACTTTCTTGAAATAATAACACGTTACTATACATATAAGAGATGAGAAGTCCAATGAGAGTTCTCACCAGCCACTTCCAATCTTACCTAAAAGGATGACAAGAATCCTGTGGAAAAAATTGATTCCCAACCCACTTCCCTTATCAAACATTTCTCACATTTTTTGGTTTTATATTTCACTCCTCTGTACACAAAGAGGGCCAGTTATAAACACAGGGATGGACCCCAGTGCAAAATCCCTGAATCCCACTAGTAAACATCTCACTCTGATCTCAACACATGATTACAACATTCTGCATCTTACTGTCAGCAAATCTATTGAGCTTTATTAGAAAGACACACTGCAGGTGGGCCGACATAACCGAGAGTCACCAGTGCTTAAGATACTCTCTTGACTTTTACAAGGGTTATTTTCCTTTACAGGGGGTTTCTTTGTGTCTATGCAGGTTGTGTGTGTCTGTGGGCTTAGAAAAGGGGGGGGGGGCTACTCACAGTGCACATACACTTCTGTGCCTAGAGCACTGGGACATCTTCCAAAGTCACTTCAATTTCTACACTGAGGTCTTTGCCTCACACATTGCATAAAAACAAAAAGTAAACATGCTATGATGCTGTTCTATAAACCTGTCAACTTACATGGTGCAAAACATTCATTTCATCTTGAAACCCTCTTGTTTTCAGTGAACACCTGTCCTGGACAGGGTCACGGCAGCTGAAACCTATCCTGGAATCCCGGGCACTAGACAAGTAAAAACACACACAGACTCACTCATTCACACATTATTAACATACCGAGACCAGTCAATTCAAATACACATTTTTGGACTGTGGGAGACAGACTGGGAGACACGGACTGTGGGAGGGGGACTGGGAGAAGAGGACTGTAGGAGACAGACTTTGGGAGGCAGACTAGTGGAGACAGAGTGTGAGCAGTGGACTGGGGGAAGTGGATTGGGGAAGATAGACTGGGGACGACGGACTAGGGGAGACGGACTGGGGGAGACAGACGGAGGCCTGGATGGTGGGAGGAGGATTGGGGGAGACAGACTCTGGGATGCGGGGACTGAGGGAGGGGGACTAGGGGAGACAGACTTTGGAACATGGACAGTGGGAGGGGGACTGGGGGAGACAGACGAGGGAACATAGACTGTGGGAGGGGGACTGTGGGAGGGAGACTGGGGGAGGCGGACTGGGAGAGATGGACTGGGGGAGACGGACTGGGGGAGATGATCCAAACAGCCCAGGTGCCCTGAAGTAGCAGTGCTGCTCTCTGCACTCGGTGCCACCCTTTCATCTTGAAGCAGTAGAATGGATGCACCTTTCTCAGCTATATCTTCCCTTTCATCTTGACAAATGTGCAGCTGATTGTTCTAATGGGTCGGATGATGCTTGTGGACCACAACTGTCAAACAGTGTCTCAGATTCTCAATGGGACTGAGGTCAGTACTTTGACTGGGCCACCATAGGACAAGTATAGTTTCCAATGCTGATAACTTTCTTGGGGGTTTTGTATACTTTTGCAAGGCACTATAAAGTCCTGTATATGCACTATAGAGTCATTATAGACAACTTTTTGTTGATGAGAATTCATTAAGGTTCCATGCTTTTGCACAATAAATAATTTGGAAAAGGGAAAGTAAATAGATTTTATATTCAGTGAATCTCTCTCTCTCTCACACACACACACACACACACACACACATACACACACACACACACACAAACACACAGTGATCACACCGCAAAGGCACTGGAGCCTACAGTTTCCTTTCTTAGTGGATCACACTGACATGTTTTGACACAGCTGCACAAAGAGAAATATTTTGCATTTGCAGCTTTCTTTAGGGTATTCAGGAAATGAGAGTCAGTACTTCAGCAAATTAAAGACTAAAAGAGATCAGATGGAAGAGCTCAAATGGGACCTTTTTCACAGGTCAGCAATGAAGAGCCTGTAATCTGTGCCACACTCAAAGTGTGTAGAAAACTATGACAGTAAGGTACTCAAACCAGAGACCTTCACATCCCAAGGTAAAAGCCCTAATTTCTACACCTGCTGCCCCAGAAACCCCATGGAGCAGCAACACCCTCCCAGTATGCCAGCTCACAGTTCCTGCTCTAGATCTCATAGTTGATGGGATGTGCGCTGCTGAATGAAACGTAGCCCACAGCTGTTTCATGTAGGACAGGCATTTTACAACCTGAATTTGGCTGCCCAGAGGACTAACATTTACAAAGCTTCTCTGGTTATGAGCAAATTCCTATGTGTGAGCCAGAGGCATGTTGGTGGCACAGAGTCCATGAGCAGCATGAGCAGCGTTCAATGGCAAAAGAGAAAGGGAGAGCAACTATTCCCAGTATAGTAAGTCCTCAACACAGCAATGCAGAGCATTGGACAACTGTACAGAGAAAAATCTCACATAGTCAAGACAGCAACAGAAACAATCTCAGCTGTGTTTCAAATGTATAATAATTCCAGGCACTTTGATGCATTAGTTTTGGGATTGTGAGCAGTTCTAAAATTGCTGGAAGGAGGACTGCAGTCAACCAATACAAAAACCTTTAATAGAAAGTTTGATTTCTTTTTTATGTTGCTAAACCATAACCCATTTTTTAAATTAAGTTATGGAATGTAGGCTAACATACTTGGCAAAAAATAACTTACGAAATGTATTTTAACACTGTGGCCTGTATCTGAAACTCCTTCCGTAAATATAGTGTTGATGACTAAAGTGACTCGTTTGCTAGAAAAATTGCCATTATATCTGTCTAACAATCCAAATGAATTGCAAAATGTTGGAACACATACATATGAACTACTGTAACCTTTTTACAGCTCTTTCTCTATTTAAGCAGACATATTTCTAGTTTTTCCACATTGCTGTGAACCACTGCTCTTACTAATAAAAATAAAAAAGAAACAGAAATACAGTAATGTGTGAAAAGCCTGGACAAGTAAGCCAGGTACAAAAAAACTCCCAGCCATGAAGAAAGGAAGAAATATGTCTCTGAGGGTCCAAGAGCCAGTGTCTACTAACCCCATTGGCACTCAAATGTTCCCCCAGAGTAGCTGTGTAAATGTGTACTGTATGTGTGGAAAAACAGGACAACTGCACCATCGACCTAAAATCTAACAATAAGTCATAATGAAAGCAGAAGCAGAGAAGGGGGTGGACACACTAAATTCTGTCTCTCAGGGTTTTCTATGACAGCAGTCATTTAATACATTTCCGTTAAAAATTTTGGAATCATGAAGGAATTTTCATGTTGAAATTGATGCTTCACCAATCAATGCCCAAGGTATAATCAAATCGATCAAAATCTTTAGGAAAGACATTGACATTATTACAAATAACTATTAGTGTCTGAAATAACTGTTTTATAATTGAATATTTAGATTCAATTATAGATAAGATTGCAAAGTCCCATTTCAAGCACCATTTACTGCCTTGAACTAACAACACACTGGAGCTCCTGAAATCCACTGTGCTTTTCACTGAAGTGGGAAAACTACCACACATTGTTTTTCCTTCAATTGCCAAAGTAGACAGGCATCTCTACAGTGTCATTTCATTTCCATAAATGTGCAAAAATAAACATCTTTCCCTTGAAATTCATTACTTTATTTTTGCCTATTCCATATGTGACACTGTCAAGGAACTGAATATTTCATATAAAAGTGTCCACTACTGTCTGCCTAGTGAGCAAGAGGACAAGGACATCAGAGTCCCTACTTTTCTACTAGAGAAACAGTCGCCTCACAGGTCCCCAGCTACCCACCTCATTGAACAGTTCACACCAAAAATCAATTTCATCTGCAACAGTGAACAGATGACTCAGGGATGTTAGCCTTGCAGGAAAAGTTTCAATTTAAAAGCCACTTCTGAAAATGACAAACAAGAAGAAAAGGTTAAAACTGGCAGATGACCATAAGGGAGTCTTATAAGTCTATTTTTTTGTAGAGAAAGTAGATGAAAAGTAAATGAAAGACTGCTGGAACCATCCATGATACCATCTGTCAAGCTTGGTGGAGGAAATGTAGTGGTGTGGAGCTGCTTTGGTGCTGTAAGATAGGAGATGCACACTGAGTGCCAGAAATGCTGAACCAGCAAGGTTATCAATCAGTTTTGCAACAACATACCACCTCCTGTGAGCAACACTTGATCGGTGCCAGTTTCATCACACAGCAGGACAATCCAAAGCACAGCTCTACATTATGCAAAAAGTATTTGGGGAAGAAGCAGTTCGCTGATGGATTCTGATGGATGACCAGTAAAATCTCCCCAGCGAGCTTTTGTGGGAGCAGTTTAACTGTAAGATCTGTGAGAAAAGCCAAAGAAGCCAAGTAAACCTATAGGAAATGCTATAGGGAACATGGGGCAAAATTTAACCTGAACACCTTGAAAAACCAGCTAGAATCCCTACCATCTGCAAAGCTGTCATTGCTGCACATGGGGGATTCTTAAATGAACACAAAGTTTGAGGAATAGAATATTTTTTGAATAGATATATTAATTTGTAATATTATTAATGCCCATATTTTTTACTGTATCAATTTATGACAGCTTGATGATCAAAAGTATAAATTTCTTTCAGAAACAGGAACCAAACTTACAGATGGTAGCAGGCATAGCAATGTGCAAATGGACAGGCAGGCGTTTTGGACAGACCAAAGGACGCCAATGGCTTTGGATTCCATACTTCAGACTACATGTGTACATTACCTTTAACTGCAGAGCAAAATTGCAAGGACATTATGTGTTTACTTGAATTGTCTTGAGGAAAAGGGATTCATTAGCACAATTAATGTCCCCGTACACGTACACAAACCGAGACAATTCCTGTATTTCTTTTTTGTTTTATGTGTTCCATCTTTTTTTGAAAATCATCCCTGCTTCAGTAGTTTTTTGGCTCACTGGTGGTTTATGAATGCCATATAAAGAAAATGTTGTACAGCAGTAGTCACAAGTTGAAAGTCGGCATACGTGCTAAACCCCCAGTAACCCTCTGGAACCAGCTTCTGCCAGCTCTTTGATGCATTATTTGCTTTGAGCCTATTCATTGCCCTGACAAGTAGGTTCAAACTGTGTAACCTCCATTCTTTTGAAGGTATGGGGGGATTCACCTATGACAACCTTCTTGCCAAACCATACCTGTGCTAACTACCCATAAAGGTACCAAGGGAGAGCCCCTGACTTCAGTACTCCTCCCTACACCTTCATAAATCTGCAGGCTCCCAACTGCAAGTTTCCCATAGTCAATTTACACATCTATAAGTTATGTGTAAATACATATTTGCCAAGTATAACTGCATCATTGGCCTGCTTTCTTTTTTTATTACATTAGTGCCTGATAGAAGGAAGATGGGGGAGGACCGACAGCAGGCATACACTGGCCACTCCACAAACAAAAGCTTGCTGTTTTCTGCTTTCCTGATGGACAGATGGAGACAGATACACCCTTCTCTCTCCCGAAGTTTATTTTAACCACCCTATGAATAACCAGCCCAACCTGAGCACTGAGAGCCACAGCAACATACCCACTGTTTCCTGTGTCACACATCCAAGCTGCACAGCCACAAGACTAGACAGTCAACCAGTGGCACTGAACATGGGGGAATGTGGCTTATCCCCTTGAATTGCTCTCCGTCTCCTGTTGAACTATGTTGGCACCTGCAGGGCTGGCACAAAACAGCAAAACTACACACAAACATAAACACACACTGTTCAATACTGCATCCATTGCAATGGTTGGCATGTTCACCCAACTCTTACACACCGGGGCACAAAAACAGGCTAATCTACACTGGCAGCTCTGTACCTGCAATGGGGTTATTAGGACTTTACACTAAACAGACAAAAGGAAGCATTTTGACAGATGCAGGCAACACCAGTGCTCTGCTCAATTCCCATATCTTTTCAGTCCACTGAGAACTAACCTTGAAAAGATATGTCAGCGGGACAACTTCCCATTCCATAAATATGAACTGTGCCCTCAGTACATCTGTGCTGGCTCTGTGTACAGACCCTGTAGTTCAGATATAGAATTCTAAGTCTCACTGTGCCAGAATGTAGAATGGAGGTATAAATAAACATAAAGCATAAAGTTACAAATAGTTAAGTGTGTTTGCGTGTGTCCATTAGTCAATTTCATCTCAAACTTTAAGGTGAAGCTGCCCATGATTCTAAAATATCCATAAAACATGATTACAACAGAACCCTGAATGAAAAATGTTTATTGGCTGAATGTCTGCAGTGAGGACAACCTGATGGTTATGATATCATCCACTACTGACAAAAACACTTTTTTTACAGGAGTTCAAAAAATACAGACAGTTCAGCAGAAAGTAAACATTTAAACAACACAGTGGAAGGGCATATTCACATGCATAAATTCAGCCTCAATCATTTTAATGCATTTCTATTTCCTTTTTTTTCTTCTCTGACCAGCCTTAGGGTGAACTTAATGTCACTTTAAATGTAATTTTGAATTATGTGGTAACCTGCTGCAGTATTACAAACTCAGCAGTCTGGCAGAGCAACTGGAAGACATGGCTGGGAACCTTACTGAACCAAACTCTGTTATCAAATGTTAAAGTCGATTATATCATAGATACCTGGGTCCACACAATAAAAGCAGTGCTGGATCACAGAAAGGTGATGAGTCACTGCCTCCACACAATCGCAGGCAAGAGCCAATTCATCGTCCCCCAAGCAACATTTTCTATGAAGATGACAGGAAGCAGCAAATGGAGAGAAGAAAAGGCCCTCATCTTAAATCCACTTAAATGCACGACCCTGTGTCTCTTCAGTCTGCCACTAGCCAGGTGCATGGAAGTTTCCTTCTATCTGCAGACACCGTCCTCTGCATTTCTACCGTGTGGATGTTAAAATAGGAATTTTTCTGTACTGCAGTGCTAAAAAAACATTGTACACATTGTACACATTATATGTGGATGTGCAAGAGGCAGCTATGAAAGCGCTGATGTTGGGGGAAGGGGGTGATATGTGGTCCAAGGCAAAAGAAAATCTTACATTGAGGTTAAACTGCATAGCTGTACACCCCTCTAAGCTGTATGCTACGCAAAACAAAAATGCACTGCTTTTCAAGTGGGAAGCACCAGAATGCCCCATCAGTAATGTACAGCAGCAAGTTATTGAGCGCTGTCACAGGCTCAAAGTAAACGTGCTAAGTATTGTTACTCGAAAGCAGGTTCACTTCACAAGCAGTACAAGTGGTTCCACATAACTGGGCATTTTATGCAAACATCTTTTAAATCATGAAGCAGGTTTCACCATACAAGCTAATTCTGCAGGATTACATCAGGACAGATAAAGAGCAGTAAAGCCAGAATAGCTGCTCTAATTGTGGCTACGGGTTTTCTTAATAGGCTTGCACTTTTCAAATGGTACGACAGTTAAAATCAGGATGGCCCGACTTAAGTGGCTTATTATAAAGCTCCTCTTTGTCTGTTATCTCCAACAAAACATATTATTACATGTGAACAGCAAAATAACACTTACTGAAAAGTCACATTCCTGCAGTTCTAAGTGAATTCATGGGCCATGGATTCCGCTTTCACTTGGGCTGCCATCATTCAGGAGACTTCCCCAAGGCTTTCTGCTGAGGGGATCCCGTCTGTCCCTCTACCCTGTCCAGTCACATCAGCTTTTTCCGGTGAGATATGGGCTAACGTAGTCACATGGTCCAAATCCCCCAACAGCAGTGCTAAAAAAACACACTAGACATCCTAAAATCAAAGAATGTGCCAGATCACAGACATAGAGTTGCTTTCATGCTTTCTTTCACGTTTTCCAAGTGATAATAAGGGACAGAAAGCTTCACAGTGCAGATTGTTAGCATCAGTTGTGGCCTTGACTCTGGTGTGCAGCTTCAGCCACTTCTACCTTCTCAGGCAACATGCATGATACAGTATGATGATAACTTTTCACTGGCCTGTTGGAAGTAGATAATGCACAACACAGCAAATATGGGGCACTGGAATATTTAGTTGTACCTCATGCTCTCTGCATCACTATCTGTAGGATCTTTCATATGGCTAGAGGGGGTCAGTGAAGAGCAGACATAACTGCTGTTTACTGCCTCAACATGGGAATACTGTGATGCATTAGTCTACTTTCAGTACATGGGGAGGCCATCTCTCCAGCAACCAAGTGGAAGACTGAAAAAACCAGATGATCCACCACGAGATGATTTCTGTCCTTTCAGAATTAGCTGCATTTGCAAAGGTGACATTCGCCATCCATTCTGAAACGGCATCTTTAAGATGTGCTGTTTTCATTCCCTTCGCTCATACTGGGGCTGTGTGTTGTTATGGCACCTGCCGTTAAGCTACATGCCAGAGTCTCACCATAAAAAAGAAACATTCACCCCAGCACACTGCTAATAAACCCCAGTTTAACGGATCTGAAAATGAGGATTCAGGGATTACTATGTGGGAAAACACTGATGGAAAAACTACAGAGATCCTCTGAAGTCGGTCCTTGAAAGAACAGGAAAAGCTAAAAAAAAAAAGTATAGATGTCAGGCATTCCGGGTCAGTATTCTTACATAACAAAAGAAGATAGTTGCTGTGTGCAGGCGTGTTGCTAAAATGAGCTCTTGTTCTCCTGGATTCAAGGCAGTGCTAGGTCCGTGGAATAAAGCCCACTGAGCATCTTAGACCAGCTTGAAAAAGGTAGCGCCTAATGACAGGTGAGATTTATTATGCCAGTGCTGGAGCATCACCCCTCACCCTTCAGCTGCAGACTCCCTGCTTTTTTAGCCTTTCCAGTTGCATCGACCACAATGAACCCAGCCCAAGCTTAGCCAGAGAACACAACACATCCATGCATGTCACATCATACTAAATTTAAATACTGATAAACAAGCCGCCATCCAGCTCCTGGAAAACAACAGAGAGCCATACACCCCTTGTCAGTCTCATGTTGTGTCACCCTGGGGCCTCAACTGTTGCTGACAAGGAAGAGTGGAGAGTTCACAGCCACTGGACCCAATGCCATCCTTTCAATCCCCACTTGCTTGTTTTTCTCAGTGTGTTTTTCATTTGTGTGCACATGCATGCATTTCTTTGTATGTGCATGAGTGTGTCCTCGCCGCCTCTCACTGCTCCTCCACGTGACAGTCTAGTCACATGCTGGCTACATGCACAGCAAGTGCCACACTGTCTGCATCACGCTGTGCCATATGACCTTCCCCCCAGGAATAAAAACAAGCACAGTCTGAGTAAAACACCCCAGAAGGACAACATTTCCCATCACATAGGTTTGATCACAAAGCAACAAGCTCAAAAATGTTTGCTTCAAAGTAGGAAAAATGAAACCAGATTTTGTTCATCATACTATGCAAAAAGGACAAACAATATATAAAAAACATTTCTCTTAAAATCAGACAAGTCAATGAAAATGTTTCATCATCTTACAATAAAGCACTGATGTCTTTACTTCATCACAGCAAAGTGAGAAATATTTCAACATGTATTTATTGATCTTTGTGCAAACTCAACTTGACCTAAATCTTTTTCTCAAGTGTGCAGAGGGTTGTGCCAACATCACGCCGAAGCAAAATGCCAAGGAGTTCTGTAACGTGGTCACAGCAGCAGAGGCTGCCTGTTTGCTCCTGTGGTTTACTGGCCAAGAAAAAGCTTTGTTCGGCCTTCATGCACCAATGTTAATGCTAGTTGAGTTATAACCAGCATAACCAGCATTACTTCAAATATCTGTATATAACAAACTGCACGACCCTTAAAGCTTTTGCACTTAGAGGCCATGCGACATAACTTTGAGTATTTCCAAAGGGCCGTTGGGACTCCGTGAACAAGTTGGATGTGGGGGTGGTTTTGTGAAAGCAGCACCCACGGGGCGGAAGTAAGCAGGTGCTGGTTATGGCTCTTATACTTCTCTCCCAAAATGAAGTTTCATACAAAACTGCACTTTGGCAGCAGAAGCGAGACCTGCTATTCTCCCAGTAGAACAGTTCACAAAACTTCGTACAGAAAACTTTACTATTATAAACATTTGTAGAGCATTTAGTATTAACTTTTTATAAATAGGGCTGCATACAATCTCACCTAAAGCCCTACCAGATATCAACTGCGAATAGCAGGTACTGCTTTAAGCTTTTCAACAACATGTTGTAGCTTTGGTCAGGGTTCTTTATTGCACTTTCTTATTTATGGTGAGTCATAAATGTTCTTGCCAGGGAATTCAGAATGAGCAGAAGCGTGTAGGAGACATCCTGGCCCACCAGAGGGAGGCGCTGCCTGCCAGCCTGTTCTCAGTGAGGGAGAAGGAGAGACAGGACTGCTTTTCTCCCCTCCAAAGAACCTCACTGCTGCCTCCCACTCCAGATGGCTGTCATGCTGCTGACAACTGCATCACTTTTTCATTTAGAGTACCCTTTTCTCCAGAGCACCAAACAGCTCAGGGAAAACAGAAGTGCATTGCACTAATGTCACTGGACAACAAAGATTTTGCTTCCTGAACACTTTTGGGTGTGTATTATAGAATTTCGGTTGCTGATTATCAAAATCACCATAGAAAATGTCTTATGGGTATTGGCCACTATGTAAGATGAAAAGTTTTGAACCCAGTGCAGGTCATACAACCTACAGTGGTAGTCCCCTGAATAACCCATCTTCACCCATGAGATCAGAACCACATGACAACAGTTCTCCAGTACGAAAGACACCAGAAACGTGGACATTGAAGAGGCAGACAAAGATGCGATGAATCACAAGCCAGGGGTGGAAAACAACACTGATCCAGGTGGTAAACAATTTATATTCTGTGAGCCTTATCTCATAACTCAGTGTGAGTAAAATGACCCGGTCAGGGAGTTGAGTTTGTCAAAGTCAAAAATAAAAATCTCTAGGTTCGAGAATGCAAGGATGCAGTCTGCTGTCACCAGATACAAAAATATCTGTCCTTCACAGCAGCCAAGAAGACCGGACAAATTTCTTTGGTCAAGTTGACCGTGTGCTGTTGCGTTGACATTGGCAGGATGCTCACTGTTCCCAAGCACGACCCTCAACAGCAGCGGGTGGCTTTTGATTCATTTATGCTTGAATGCCTTCCATGTATATTGTTAAAATGTTCTTTGAAACTACAGAGCACCAAATTACATGCAGCTGGTTGACAACATGCTTTAAACATATGAAACCATCAAGTGCAATATGTCACTAAAGATTCATATTCTGGTTTCACATTCAGACCGCCTCCCTGTGAATCCTGGGGCAGCGAGTGAGCAGGTGTCACCAGGACATTGCAATGATGGGAAAACAGTATCAGGGCAACTGGAATCCATCGATGCTGGACAATTATTGTTGGACACTTAAACAGGCATCGGGCACTGAGTACCAACACAAATCATCAACAAAACATTGTTAACTCAGTTGAACCAGTGCAATACATCACCACTATTATGTAATTCAACATATTACATTCAATAAAGGTCCATTTCTTCTTTCTCCAAATTTATACTTTATGCAGTCAGTATTTAATTATATTTGTGTTCAGTTTCAAGTCATTTGTTATAACCACCAAAAACCTCTGAGGAAGTAACACTGTTGCCCAGTGTAAACAGAGGTATAGATACTGTATTTTGACTCTCCCATGATATGAATGAGCAATACACTCAGATTTGAATATTTAGATTTCCTTTTAAAAATCAGGCCACAAGCTGTATTCAGCACGTACTGAACATGGAAACAGGACACAAGGAATTTTAAGGAAGGTTTAAGCAATTATCATGAAACAGAGAGAACTACAGGGTGGTCATGTAGGAGTGGCTCCTCTGCAGGCGGTGGAACATTGAGGGTTGTGCTATAGCCTCAGTGCAGTGGACACATAAAGCAGCACTAAACATACATCCACATGATCCCGTTCATGGCCTGATGTGACAATAACATACAGAGATCACACAGAAGCGTGTATCCGGAGAGTTGCTAGTGAAAGTCTACAGAGGAGCCATGTTGTCGTAGTCTTGAGCAAGATATTTAGCAAAAACTTCTCTAGTACAACAACCAGCAATACAACCGATGCAGTTTTGAATTAGTATGGATGAAAGCTTTAGAAAAGCAACAAAAATAATCGGCATGTTTTTCAGCAACCTTCTTATTGCCTTCTATTGTTCTCATTTACCCTTAGATTTCTTATTTTAATATTGTATACGAGTGCCCTGACGAAAGCTTTCCAAACACTGTCTCTCTCTTATTAGGACTGATGAACCATTGTCGAATTACACCCCTTTGTCTAGAAGTCTTGACATCTTGTTTGCTGCAAATTTCAAATAAGTTTGTTTTTCCATTATTAAGGAATCTCCTTCCTTTGTTTTTGAACAGCTGGTTTGTTTCTAACAAAACTACAGGAATCCCTGAGATACAAGTCTTTGACTTACGAGTTTCTGTGAGTATGAGTGAAATTATTATTATAACCTTTACAGAGTGGCAAGCAAATATGAGGCTGTTATTTCAAGCTGACAAGCAACAATAGACAAACATGGGGGTCCTTAAAGTTATAGTAATTCCAACCCAGACTTACAAGATTTCACCTTACAAGCGAGTTTGCAACTGTCTGTATTCACATGCATACGACCAGAAATTCACCTTACCTTCATGTCCTGTTTCAGAACCACCCAAGGCCATTTTGCATAACGATTTCAAGCTGCCCATGTATGGAACTTTTTCTGAAGGGGTGGTCTTACAACAAGCCTTTTTTCAACTCCCTGCTACATTTAATTTGTGCTTCTGTGAATTTATTCATGTGTTTTCTTCCCATGATATGAGAAATCATATAAACACTGATATAGCAAATACCATGTAAATTGCAGGTGTGATCAAAGGTAGGAAATGTGTGAAAAAGATTTTTCACAAAAATTTGGGATGTGCAAAGACTAAAAACTATTTCAGGCACAAACGCCAACTGTTAGCTGTTAAATTGTGGGAAATGAACAATGGTTGAACCAAACTGTGCTATGACAGCTTCAAATTGTGCTGTGCATTAAAGTTTTGTGCTTGTGAAATAGTACTGATGATTCAAATGGAATTTACTTTGTGACCACAACAAATTCAAGGTAAAGTCAACAAGCCTTGATCCCTCAAGAAAGTTTAAGTATTTTTGAAAGTTTTGTTTTAACAGGTAAAATCCCATTCCAAAAATATTTTAGTTAAGCAAAAAAAACACTTAACATCACACAGCGTCATGGAGATTTCACATGCAATCACAAGCAACAGGTAGATTACAACAGCGCTCAAATCCATACAAACCCAGCCAGCAACAGTGGGGCTCAGCTGTGCCCAGGCAGCTGTCATCTCACTGCTTACAGCAAAAAGGAGGAGTGGGACCCTGAGCGGAAAAGGGAACATTCAGACAACATCTGCATAACAATTTTTTCCTTCTGCCCCTCCCTCTGTTGCAGAGAGGAGGCCCACAGAGGCCTCCAGGCACAGCAAGCTATGTGGAACCCTACTCAGGGCCCCTCGCTCAAGGTTAGCTGAGGGAAAGCATGGTGGGTGACGTGCACCTAGCCAGAACACAGAAGGGGAGGGAGGGAGGGAGGGAGGGCGAGAGACAAAAGCACAGTCCTTCTCAAACGAAATAAGAGAGATGGATGGAGAGAGATCAAAGACACCGCAGTGAAAGGGGAGTGGGAATCAGAGGAACACGAACAGGAAAGAACAGGTAAAGAACAAAGGGCATAATAAGCATTTGTACAGAAGAAAATTCGGGTAGAGAAGGGAGAAACCAGTAAACAGTAACGAACGCTGTGTAAAATGGCAGGTACACAAGAGGGGGGATCTGGGTGCCTACACCAGCAGTGGCTGACTGAGGATTTTTGAACCTCACCCAAAATTCCTGAGCAGAATACAGAAAACACACCAGTGAGCCATAAAACCCCACTGCAAATTGAAAATGTGCCAACATCTGTAGGTTCGTGTGTGTATGTGTGTCTGTGTGTATATGTGTGGCGAGGGATTCACTGCCGAGAGCTGGATTATTAGCAAATTCCAGTCTAGAAAACTACAAATGGAGTACAGTTCCAGCAGGTAGACAGAAGTAAACTGAGGAAGGGAGAGAGAAAACAAGAAAGTGAGAGCAAGGGGAGGATGGGGGAAGCAAAGATCATAAAATGGGATTGCAGTGCAGTTAAAGTGCCTGGATGTCAGCCAAAGGTCTGGGCCTCTCCAGCAGCAAGCATGCTGAGCTGGAAGTGGCTGAGAGGGAAAGGAAATCAAAGAGTGAGCACGCCCAGTGCTGCCTCTCCCACGCTTGGCTTGCTATTATTATAAAGTCTGTGTATCCCACCTCTGATCATCTGACGATCACTCCCTACTTATTTAAAAGTAAAAGTTCTCTTGGGGGCTCAGCAGTTCTCAACTTAAGAAAATTCAATCTGTTACTGAAACATCATTCCCATTCTCTTTGGATTGCTGACAACAACTGCGTTTTCTAGACCGGTTGCACTCCTATTTGCTTAAGTCACACGCATTTCCAAGACAAAAAACCTTTTAGGTGCGCTTGGCCGCCAAAGCTCCTGATCTTTAGCATCCTCTATTAATATTACATTCCACAAAAAACTGACTCAGTGGCTTCTGCTGTTGCTTCGCACACTACATCCTTTGGTCTCTGTCAGTGGTGATCTTCAACAAATAGAGACCTATCACATTATGAATCAGGCTTGCAGGGATAGACTCAGAGGTCAACTTGAATAGAAAAAGTGAAAATTAGGAGAGAAACAGGTCAGCAGAAGGTCAGAAGGAGGACCATTATGATAGCGAGCAACACTCCTGTTCTTGTTCTTGCAAACCATGGTTGCAATGGCAGCAGTTCATATCTGTTACTTGCCAGGCAGTAAACAGTTTTTTTATTACTCAAATGTTATGCAGTGAATGTTTCTCTGGCATGGCCAAAAACATGATGGAAGAAGAGGAAAGTGATCCACTGGCAAGGATATGGATATCAGTCAAGGGTTGTATTATGGAACTCCATCAAAATCTTGAATGGTGTTACCAACAGAAGAGTATAAAGTGCATCTACAAACAAAGCAATACAGTTACTGCACCAGGGGTGCCACCTAAAGGGTAGATAAGGGTAAGCTAATGGTTATAAAGGATGGTAGTTTGCTATGGAGTGTTCTGGAATACTGAGCACTAACATCGTCAGGCAGAACGAAAACCTCCATGGGTCAATGTGAACCTTTATTTAGGCTGTGCATATGACTGCATACTGCACTGATGAAATCAATCATCTGCTTTATATAGTAGGAAAAACAACTTCTTCTCTGCCTGTGCTGTAATTAAAACTGTACTTCAAACCTTTCAAATCCTTCAAACCTTTGTGTTTATTGTTGGTATATTTACATCCATTTGTGTGTGCATGCATGCTTTTTGTTTCCTGCTCTCACTCTAGAGCTCTTTCTTCCTCTCCTAGTTCAATTTGCAGCCTTGGTTTCACTTACTGCCCTGCACTCATCTAAAGCACATTTGTGTGACAGTTGAGGATGGAAGCTAAAAAAAACTGAATATTTGCGGTCAACAACAAAAGGAAAGAAATTTCCTTTCCAGACCCCCCTCCCCATTCCCTTCATATTGTCACTTTTAACTCCTCTATCTCTACACCTCTGTCTCTCCTGTGTCTTTGGTCTGTTTAACAGCATGTCTGGAACTGATCAGTAACTATGGGTATCTAAAGGCACAGAGCCATCCTGGTTTCTCTGAACCAGAGGAAGTTCTTGAGATCACAACAAGATGTTCTTTTTGCCTGTGCCTGTTTCTCTTAGAAGTTTATCATTCAAGCTAGAACAAAACATTTATTTTCAGTTCAGACAAAAGCACACAAATAGAACATAGCATTCTTTCTAATCTCTAAAAAAATTATTGCAGATATGAAGTGCATACAAAAACCAACATTACTCCAGCATTTCATTTTCTCAACCAATTAAATGTTTCCTCTTTTCCTACTCTGCAACACAAGCTGTGAAAATCTCTTTGCCCTGCTAGGAGACATTTTGCTACAGTAAATTCACTGAGAAAACCTGCTGTATATTTAGAGTCAATAACACACTAAAAACAAAGAAAGAAACAATAAGAAGGAAAGTTTTATTCATAAATTAAGAATTAATAATAGCCAGTTCTCACTGTCTAACTGCTTCCCACAGGACCAGCAAACAGGTGTTGTCAGATGTTGGAAGTGGCCAGTGAAAAGAAAGTTTGGTATGAAGTTCTGGTGCTCCTCATTACTGCACTTTCGGCCGTGTCGCCTACTTGATGTCCACATAATTCACTGAGATCTTGTGATTTTTGCTCTTATTGCAGGGGAACAAGGCGGTCAACAACAAAAGGAATTCTGGTCAGGTGGATGAGGGTGTCAATGTCTCTTTCGGACTTGGTGTACTGGATACAGGTCACTTGCAAACATGGTCATGTGGTGGGTGGAGTCCTGAAAAGAGATTTTGAAATTCATACTAAATTTTGAACCCTGCAAAATTTCTCAAAGATGAGGAATACAACACTTCTAGGTTTCTCTCAGTAAAACTTGTTAAAGACCACGAAAACTTAAAGTTCATTCATATTCACATTCCTCTTTGTCATGCAACAAAGCTGATCGTCATAACTGACAAGTTCACAACTAAATGTTTTCTTTTTTTCCATGGGATTAACTCTGATTTGCTGGATTTCTTGGTGTAATAAAAACACCGAAAATCAAACAGGTCAATAGAAGGCAAACAGTCATGACCCCTTGGGGTAATAAATTTGGTGACCACAAGGGGAGCTGCTGAGGGTCACATAGTTGAACCAGCACACCTGTTCCTAATTACCAGATCTTTAAAAGGAGCAAAGGACCTCGGTTAGGTTGTAGATTCTTAACTAGTAATGGCCATTCTTTTCTGAGTGCCCGTTGATCCTGTGTACCTACCTCTGTTCCACGTCCCCGTTCTCGGTCATGATTGTTTCTTTGTGGTTAGTGGTCATTAAAGTATAGCAAGCCTGCAAATCATCCATAAAAGAACTTGGAAAATTAGTGTTAGCCTTCTGAAGAAACTGCATGTTAATAATGCCAACCAATTAAGCCATCTGTTATCCCTGAAAAATAGATACATAAATACCAAAAACAATACTATCGCCTCCTAAGAGGTGCTGATTTCAATCAGAATTATGAGTTTCATTTAATAGCCCCATCCTACAACTGAACAGTTTAAGATGTTTACATTTCCATTCATTTAGGGGACACTTTTCCACAACACCACAATGTATAAAGATTACTAACTAGTATTTAGCTGACACCTTTATGAAAGGACACTTACATTGCTGAAAACCCTGCAGTAAAGTCCCTACAGTCACTCACACATTTATACAGCAAAACAATGTAACACACACACTACAGGAATTTTAGTGTGAGAAATCCACCTGAAACTTCATCACCATAAAATATATTAAAAAACGGACTTCATCATTAAATGTCTTTTGAAAGTTTAAGCATGTTACAGTGGTCACATGACTGCCCCCTTTCGATTTTTATTTTGAGGTGAATTTAAGATGGCTGCCTTCAAGATGGTCACACACCTCACAGAAACACCCACTGGTGGAAAATGGTATTGGTTAGATCAGTCCAACATTAGGCATCTTAATAACATTTTTGCAGTTCCAAACTTTTGGCTCTCCCTATGTGGAGGAGAAATACAATTGTCATGAAATTATGCCTAGTCTTCCTCACACAGTCAGTAATAAGAAAACAACATGTCCTTTCTGGTTTTTACTAAATTCCCAGAATTTACTGAATTATCTCAAAATAATGCTCATAAAGACACCAAGAAACAGGCAAAAATATACTTAAGGTGTTGGGAGAACCCCCACACAGCGGTAGTCATTAAAATGCACACTTTCCAGGGAGTTTGACTTCATGCTGCAATACTGACAGAAAAAGCTATTATTCTGGTAAACTCTGTGTACCACTTTAGGTTACATCTTGCTGAGTAGCCGCCAGTGGCACTAATGCAGTTCCCTTCATAAGAAGAGGTAATAACTAATGAAAACACAGACTCCCTTTAGATAACTCCACACAAACAAGGGATACACAGTCAGGAAGGTGGTTCTCTGGGTGCTTTTCTGAGTACATAGTTGGGGGTACAAATTTCAGAATAAAAATACAAGCATTTACTCTGAAGGCATTTGTGAGTCTGTCAACATGGCCTATATCTTTGTCTGTGTGCATGGTTCTCTTTTAACTGCAATACCATGCAGGCTTCACTCAGCTGTTGTAGGTGTTTAAACTTATAAAAAAACGATAAAGAAAATGATGAAAAGAGCTTCCTCATGGAAACAAATACAAAATTCTCTACTTGTACAAGGCACAGGGCTTCGGTGTCTTGGCTAGGCCTTTCATTTAAAGAAACTAGCACTCTCATATAATTAGAGCCACTCTATAGGCCTTGTCTGTGAGAAACCACAAAGATAAAAGCTTAATTTGCCAGAGTAATAATAGAGAAGTGGCACTGAGGCACAGAGAACTGAACCGGCACCTCACAGTGTGCGATTCTGGCAGCGCTTTGAATCCAGCTGAGTAAGTGTGAAGTTTGCATATCCTCTCCATGTCTGCAAGGGTTACCTCCTATAGTCCAAAGACAACTGTTTCAGGTAAATTGGTCACTCCAAATTGCCCAGAGTGTGTTCAAGTGTGTGTCACTGAGTGCATGCGTGGCCATCCTGCAATTGTTTGGATCCCATCAAGGATTTAACTTCATAGTCCTGTACCCAGGGATTCCAGTGTAGACTGGACTGCCGTAACCCTGACCAAGATAAAGCAGTTAATAAAAGTGTTGGAATGTATTTCCATTATCGTCCATCCATTATGATTAATTGGAGAAAACCCACACAGGCATGGAGAGAATATGCAAACTCCACACAGGCTGAGACACATTCAAGCTCCGGGCCGAACAGCCAAGTGTGGTATTTTTACCAGAAATAAACTGTCAGAGTCCCAAGACAAAGAGTGTTCAACAAGTCTCATGTTTCTCACGTATTGTATGGATTAGGTTCAACAATGCTTAAAAGAAAAAAGCTGAGATTCTTCAATATCTGTCAATCTTGCTTCCTGAAGAATGAACAAAAAAATTGAGAAGTTGCAGCAAATACTCAGATGCACATATATATCTTTAAAGCTAGTGACAGGAAGTTGTTCTGTTCATATACCAAGTTAAAGCAAGTAGGAAAGCTGGCTACATTGTGTGCCGTCCCAGAAGACAGGCCACTACTGTCTTCCTATTATCATGTTGTAAAAGAGTAATTCACATTTTGGTTTATATTACATTTACATTTATTTTTCCAGCTAAATCATTTCTCCAAAGTAATCTTCATTGTTAAATTGGTTACAGTTATTTACCCATTTATAAAGCTGGTCATTATTGTATGTCCCTAAATTTCTTTCACACTAAATATAAAAGTATTTTGTACTTATTTATAGAAACACAGCAATCAGCTTGTTCCAGAGAAATATTAAAACCTTCAAGTTTTCATAAAGATACAAATTTTTCTCACCCAAGCTCATCAGGTAATGTTGTTGAGGTACTAATGTAACTCCTGACAAATTTGACTGTGAACATCATATAAATGAACTGAGAAATGCATTAATTATCACCGTTTTCACTTTTGCTTTGCAGACTGAAAACCAAGTACAATGGAATGAAAGTAAATAGAAGTAATACAATAAAAGCAAATGGAATGAAATAACAAGGTGGACTGGATGGAGTAAAAGTTCAAAGCAAAGAATTTATTGTGCTCAAAAACATAACAGTGATGTTGCTCCCCAGAGCTGCCTGTTATTTGAGAAACACACTTCCTGTAGCATTGCACACTTCAGTAACAGCACACTCTGTCCCATGAATGAAGATGTCATCAGCTGCAATCGCAACCCACGTCTGTTGACAGTCTCTTTTTGTGCTGCTGCTCAGGGATCTTTCATGTGCTCAATTCTACCCCCTTCTTTTATGCTGAAGCTTGGACTGGGTGAGATGTGGGAACTGTAAAGTGTGTAACAACTTAGAGGTGAGAAAAAAAAAAAATCAGCCCACTGCACCAATATTCCCCACCAGGTCTATGCAAGACACCATACCTGATTACAACCACAGCATTGAGCAAAATAATCCAGCAAAATGTGCTCTTAAAGACGGCATTGTCCTTTGCCCCTGTCAGTGAAGCAACCCTAAGGATTTTTATGTAAAAGTCATGTGTTAACAAAGGGAAAGCCTTTAAGTGAAACAGGACAGAGGCACAAAAATATTATAACGGGTGCAGCTGTGAAGCCCAGGGTCATGAACCAGCTGCTTTTGGAAGAGTGATTATAGAAAGTGGGAGTGAGGCTGTTCTGAGGAAGCTGCTTAAGTGCAGGTTTTGCCAAAAGTGCCCTGTGCTCCTCAATGTCAATGGTTTGTTCCATGCTGAAAATGACACACAAGCAGACACTTGGCAGGAGTGTTTCAGAGCCCAATACATCCTTATAATTTAGCTTGTATATACTTTTATGGTTTAGTCACAACTAGAAAAATTGGAGTAACGCAAGAACAAGATGCCACAGTTGTGTGTCATATTGTTGTGTGCATTTACAAGAATGTTTACCACATGATCAGTATGGGTCCAGACAGGGTATCTATATAGATGCACTCAACTAAAAGTTTTAGTCTTGACTGAATGTGGTAATGAATCATTATTGCTCTAGGAAATCAACTCTTATATCCTATCTCTTATATATAAATGGTCAGCAAACAAAAAGGTATAAAATTCACATTTACCTTCAAAGGTATCCTGAGGTGGCCTCATTACCAGAACGCCTCTACAATTGGCTGAAGTTTCCCTACATATAAGAATTTTATTTGTGTATCTTATTACAGAGAAATAATTTGTAACAAGAAACTGTGTTCTCTTCTTCCCCTGACCCAGTCAGGCTCCTGAATAACAGTCTTCCATACACAAATGGGCCAATATTTAAATTGGTCAACTAGGCTGCAGCCAAAATGTGGTCCCTTCTTGACTCAAACTCACCAAATTCCTTCTTGTTCCCTTTTTCCTTTAAATGCCTTGCAGCCAATTTTGCCAGTCCTGCAAGATTGTACACCTACATTACCACGACTTTTTCTCAGAACTTCCTTTTCCTCATGGCAGCAGGAGACTGTCACTGATTCAAATCTCTGGTCAATAGACATTTTGAGCCTTTTTGGTTTTCATGATGTCATTAAATGAATACCAGCAGAAACAGCAAACTAATAATAGCACCAGTGCTGTAATAGGGAGTTTGACAGCTCTCTGACAGCTGACATCCCCCGTGGTAGCACACCATGCAACCTATTCAAGATCTGCCTTCCCACCTCCCTATAAAGAGTTCACACTGACAGCCCTAAATATATGTCTGCATGTGTGCGGTGTTCATGGACCCAAATCTGATCTCAGAAGCTTTCAGTGAGCTTTTTTCATGGCTCAAGAGCAATACCACATGTGCAGGCAGACCTCATCCATAAGCACACTGACTCTTTGATGTAAGTAAACAAAGCAATGGTCTCTTGTAGGTTACTGAATCCACAGCTGCAGGCACCATAAGGAAATACACACACTGCTCTGAACTGATGATGGACCAAAAGCCTTAGTGGTACAAACTTTGAAATTAATATAACTTACAGCAAAAACATTACCCTTAATGGAAATATAGAGGGCTGTCATTTTGCATAAATCTGAAGTATGAGTTTGTGAAGATACAGACATTTTTCATTTTATTTGTTTTTTTAATTTTAATTTTATTCACTTACTGAGCAAATTTCTCCTGCACTTCTGCAAGCAGTGCATTACCAATAGCAAAATGCATTCAAAAGGAATAGGAATGTGAGGGAGAATAATTCAGTTTGCTTCTTGAATCTTGACCTGGTTATTATTAGGACTATTAGCATCAGTGAATAAGTATTTCCATGTATGGTATTCATTGATTAATAACAATATAGCGAATATTACATGTGTTTAAATCAACAACTATCATAGAACAGGGGTTTCTTAAAACAATGTATGGCTGTTGCTGAAAATAAAAATAATGCAAAATGTAAATGGAGAAGTAACTTTTTTTCCTTTTTATAAATATATCTAAGACCTTTACAGAAGCTATTCAGTACATCAAGGTATGTCTGCTACTGACTTATGACTATTAAATTGCTTTCTTTTATTTAACTGTTAATAAATAAGTAATCGAAGTGGCTAGATGCTGACTAACATCGCACGCGCTTAACGCAAAACCTATTCAACAGGTGGTTGTAGAGATTGTCTGTCTGTCTATCTCTCTGTCCATATATCCATACATCCATCCATCCATCCATCTATCCATCCTGATGTAGTGGTTAGATGTATGAAAAGTTACAAGCAAACCCGATGAGCAAGCAAAGAGATCATGCCCTCCAGCTGGATATTTGAGTGGGTCTCTCACTCTTTCCCAAGGGTCATCCTTACCTTGATCCTAAGTACGCATGAAAATCACATTTTATTACAAAGAGTTATTAAATACATAAAACTGTAACCAAATCTTGCTGGACAAAAGCCTTCTGCTGGGAAAAATAAAGTTGCATTTCTCCATCTTAGTTTCAAGACTATACACTTTAGAATTGTTCCACCCATCATAGACACGTGCTACAACAACCATCCACAACATGTTCCCTCTTGCCATTGCTGCATTCTTTGTTCATTTTCCATACTGTGCCATACTACGTCTGTCTGCGGAAGACCTCTACTTATCATGCTGACTGCAGGACCAGACTGATGGTATTCATGATGCAGAAGAAGAGCAATCCATTACTTTTTTCATACATTTTTACTGTCCAACATATTTACTGTTTTTGTGACATTGTTTAACAAAGTAAATGTAATGCAAATATCTAAAAAAGTTCTGAACTATTTTCCCTCAGTCAGAATGCTTTGTCTAAGGGTAGCACAAAGATTGCAGATTGCAGGCAATATGCTCTGTAAAAGTTACTACTGCACATGAATAAATGATGGAAAAGCCAAAAGCAGAGGGCTGCTGATATGAAGGCGAATTCCCTGTTTCCATGGCTGAGTTGCAGGTAGTGACACCTACTGCCTAATTCCCAGAAAATTAGAACCTGCATAACTTGTGTCAGTGGGTGGATGTGCTCAGTTGAAAGAACAGGGTTAAACAGCTGTTTGTTTGACTACTGCTTCAAGTTCTAAGACCACATTATTAAGTACCAGAATTACTGTATTGTACGGACTGCAGTTGTTTATTTTACCTCAGTAAATTGCTCAGCAATAAAGCAACAAAATAAAAATACCATAAAATTGTCTCTTCATTGTCAGCTGTCAATTGATGTTGTTACTGGCCAAGTTCAGTAGCAGAGAAAACAATTTGAGATTAATGTTAGTTGAGTTTCACCTTTTCCAGAGAAAATGAACTGAAGGGGAAAAAACTAGTTTTAGATATGTTTAATACATTACGAATTTTTTTTGTATGTAAAAAAATGAACTGCATTGTTGAACAGTTCTTAATTCTTGTTTACACGTATTAAATATCTCCTAATTATTTCTTTTTTAGTGAGCCACACCTATTTTACTTATTTATGAGCACAGACTGATAATTTTTTGCCTCAGTGCTTGTAAATATCAACTGAAAATAAAATTTTGACAAAAGTGAAGAAAAAATTACATCAGTTAACTGGTGAAGAGCCCACGCTTCCCGAACTCATCAAAAAGAGAGTTTAGGGAATTCGGGGATTTAACAGCAAACTAGAGGGTGACATATCAAAGTTTACATTAAAAGTGTTTTGAATGGTTGAGTGAACTTCCTTCCAATAAGCCTGTATCTTATCACAGTCCCAGAACAGGTGCATCAAAGTGCCAGGAGCCACTGTGCACTTAAAACACACCTGTGATGTCCCTGGAAACATCATATGGAGACACAGTGGGGAAAACTGGATCTGTGAATGGACATGAAATTTTGCTCCTGGATGTCTAGAAAAGTTAAGGCAGGGAAGAGTTTCGCACATATAGCTGACAATTCATGATCACTGAAGATACGTCACGGTCTTCCCATGTCTTCCTCAAGGCATCGCAGTTGTGCCCAAAGTCTGTTGTCTTTATCTGTGGCTGTGATAACGTGACAAAGTTGAAGATATTTAAAGAAGTCTGTATTGGGAGATCAGATTTCATCTGGAGAAAGTGTTGAGAGCAAGTCTTTTGTTTTGAGAGGTAGCTGGTCCATGATGGTACAGTTGTGCCAATTTGGCAGACCAAGAGGGCTTCAGCAAAGGCAGTAGCCAAAGAGAAAACTGAGACACAGGAGGAGTTAGGAGAGGCCATGGAGAAGAACTGTTGGATGCCCACACTTTTGAAAGACATCTTTTGACAAGTACTGATGATGCAAAATATGTGCATCCCACTCGGAACACAACAGGATCACTGCAATTTTCATGTTTTTCATATAGTGGTGACACAAAAAGCGACAACAATGACAAAAGTCTGCAATGGGATCATGCCAATAACCTTAGCATTTCAAAACCTAACAGTGATGACCCACTTGTGGGCAGACTGGTCTTCTTTGCTTCTGCAGTTGGAAGCAGTAAGCAATTTCACACTAAAGCAATCTAGAGATGAAATTTTGCAATGTTCGTGAGAAGGTGGTGAAAACTGAGTTAGTACAATGACTGGAGCTGTCAAAGGTCTGCTGAAGTACATATGATCAAGGTATTTACAAGCAGCTGCATAAATTGATACATCATTGTAAGCAGCTTAGTATAAAAAACCTAATACTGTAAGTTGCTAGGGTCACCTAAATCCCAATAATGTCTTAAAGACTGCAGTCTTTGTTTTGTATTTATTTCATTAGTCTAATAAATAAATTATTTTGTATATGAATTGTGATGAAAATGGAATCAAATTGAAAGTTTCTCTTCTTTGTAGAAAAATGGTGGACAGTTTATTACTGTGCTATAGCCTTACCAAGATGGTTGGGGTCGACTTACCAAAACAGATGCAAAACTTTTGTTTTTAATAATAAGCAAAGAGGCATTTCCACTGTCAGTTAATAATTTGTACAAAAAGAATCAATACATAAACGTGTGAGAAAAAGTATATAACAGTACTTTTTTTACCTGCAAGAAACTCCTTCTCTAACTTGTTAATATATGAAAGTTTTCATATAAAGAGTACAGTTTATCTAACTCAAATAACTGCTTTCAAAAAGGACTTGGAGTAAAGGAAAGGCTGAGGTTTGACATGTGGAGGATTTCATAGCTGAAAGACCTTAGGAAGTACCTTTTTGAGAAACTGAAACATGAAAGGGAACTGATGTAGACACAGAAATAGGTACCCTTGAAAAAATGAAAAAGAAGGAGATTTATCTCCACAAGTAAAACGTTAGTGGGTACAAGTGCTACTGTGTGTGAAATTGAGAAATGAAGGTTAGTTGCCACACTAGTGTTGCTGAGAGCAAATAATAATCATGGTTATTTGTAAAGGAAACAGTCAAATGGTACAACTGGCTTCCAAGATAAAGGATCAGGTCTTCTAGCCAAAAGAAAGCTTTGGTAACTTGGGGCATAAAAAGGAGGACATCAAGCTCATTATTCATGTAAGGGACACCAACAGGTGGAGTCACAAGTGCTGTCCTGCAGCTTTTACCTGACAAGATGGGTCACCCTGCCCAGCGCCTGCCTCACAGTCATAGATGCGTGAACTCATACAAATAAACCCAAGGCTTTTTCTGAAGCCTTTTCCTCCTCTGATGATGCAGCCCATTTTATTCTTGTCAAAGAAGATTTATAAAATGCCCAAGATATCTTTGCACCAATAACATCCTACTTCAAAGAATGGAAATTGATATCTAGTAAAACAACAGTAAAATTTTGTAGAGTGTAAAAAAAATTACTTCTGATGCCAACATTATGTCTTTCAAGTTAATCACAAGTGTGCCAAGATGACTAACAGCGTAGTCATTTCACACTGTAACATCAGGGCTGCAGAAAACTGGGCTTTCATTTTTAATCATCAGTTAAGGAAGGGGATTTTGCATTCCTTGTACCATTAAATGAAGTGAACCACCTGGATTTTTTTAATTGTTTCATGTTCATTACATATTGCTTCTATTAAAGTACAGATTACCAATTTCCACACCCTTCAACACAATCAACATGAATCTCAGCATAATTAAATAAAATTTTCAATAAATATTCACTTAAAATATTCAGCAAATATTTGCCTCTTTACAGTTTTCTCAGTAGTGAATCTACCCAGTAGTGGCTCACAGGCAAAAATCTCTCCACAGACAAGGGTTGAAGTACTGATGAACTCAGAAAGAACCTGAGAAAAACAGCAAGGGAACTGCAGGCCTCACTTGCATCAGCTGAATATGCACCAGTATTCATGGCAATAAGATGCAATGAGACACATGGCAGAGCAGCAAGATGGAACCCACTGCTCACTAGATCATGAAGGCTTATCTAGTTTCCCAAAAGGACCTGGATGTCTTTCAAGGCTTCTGGAACAATGTTCTGTGGACTGATGAATCAAATGTATATCTTTTTTTAACGACATAAGCTAATCCTCCAAGAGGTCCGACGAGAACTGAATACAATCATCCCCAATATAAAGTCTCCTGAGATCCAATTTTTCACGAAACAACTATTATTAATATCGGGTGAAGCAGTAAATAGCACTGCTGCCAAACAGCAGCTGGGCTGTTCTGGTGTGGGTTTGAATCCAGCTCGGTCTGTGTGGCACTGGCATGTTCTCTCTGTGTCTACATGGGTTTCCTCCCATAGTCCAAAGACATGCTTATTGGGTTAATTTGTGGCTGTAAATCAGAGATTTACAACCAGGAGGCAGCAGCCCACTAGTGGGACACAGAGTACCACCCCATTATCCACAAAGGTACTGTCTAATTAACTGCTAGAAATTCCACTGTATTTATGTCACTGCGCGACTCCCTGTTAATAAAATTGTAACATTAAAACACAAGGCACCTTTTTAATAAGCAAGGAAAAGTCTACGCGGATGTCATCAGAGCTCAAATGTCATTGTGAAAACTGTCAGCTATATAAAAAAAAACATGCAGTCCACTCAAGATGTTTTGCTTTTCCAAATAAGAAAATGAATGCAGATTATTAGCAACCCCTCTATTACAGTAAGAAAGGTGGCTTGCAAGAGTTCAATTGTATGTTTGACCTGAGAAAAGCAGCGCAGGCGGCCCCTGCTGAGCAGCAGAGGGGACATTATATTATATATAAGACATTATATTGATGGTGACTTTTGTACAAAACTAGCCTACTTCTCAGATATATTTCATCGTTTGGATCATCTGAATATATCATTGCAAGGAAGAAACAGTATAATATTACTGGTTTCAAAATTGGGAGATTCAAGAAAAAAACTTGTCCATTGGAACAGGACCATTAAAGATGGAGGAATGGATATGTTCCCACTCCTAAGTGAAAATTTGGAAGTTTCTCCTTATGTAAATGTCTCCAGTGTTGTCACATGGCATTTGACTTGGTTGTCAAATAGATTTTCAGATTACTTCACAGAGGACCTTGAAATTGGAATTTCTGGATTTTGGACCCTTTCTCAGAAAGACACTCCAGTTCAGGTGTGTTGAAAAACCAGCCAATGGAACTATGAGTGGGCCACAGACTGAAGCTTCAACTCACAGAAGCTGACCTTGCTGTCTTTTGAACACTGGCTGCTAGTGAATATCCCTCTCTCCTACAACTGGCAATCAAACTTCTGTTGCCTTTAAGCACCACATATTTATACACGTCAGGGTTTTCCTCTGTGTCTATGACAAACTCTAATGCTAAGAACAAACCGAATGCAACTTTGGATGCTGCTCTGCAAATGAGCCTCTCACCCATCCCTGATAATTTCCCAGAAGCAAGACCAAGTACTGCATTGACGGTAAGTGGCATATTTCATTCTATCATTGTAGCTGATAATGGTAATTTTTACAGGTCAGAATACTGCTTTGCTCATTATTTTTAAAAAAAATTGCATCTGTTTTGGTAAGTGGACCCCAACCATCTTGACAGATGACCAAGTGGGCTTTGAGTTGCAAAAGGATGAGGACCCCTGCTCTTAATTGCTCATTTTGTCTAGATGTGTATGACTGTGTGTGCATGTGTGTGAGCGTGTAGTGTCCTAGCAGGATAGTATCCAGAAGACTTGCTGTGACCACCATAAGCAGTTAAGAATAGTGGGTGGATATTTATTAATACCACGTATCATTAATTTTCTACATTTTTTTAACCTTATCTCTGACCTCTAGTGTGGGCTTGCAAAATGTGGTGTGGTGTGACAAACTACTTATGAAAATTGCACCAAGAGGCTGTGTGAGAGAACTGTGAGATGCACTGCACTGCGGGAACAGGGACCACACATTCAGTTGCAGTCCAGTATGCCATGGTTTCACGTGCATATCCACCTGTTTATGTTTGCATCCTGTATTGAGTATAAACACATATTTATATAATTTAAAAAATATGCTCAGTGGATCCCTGCTTAGGTTCATTCCAACCAGAGTTAAAAGCAAGGCAAGAAACATGCAGTGGTATCTCCACACATCTCGTGCTCGTACTCTTTCAGCGTGTTGTGTAGTATCGCTATCATCTTCCCCAAATTTGAAAATTGAAAAAGTCTGATCTTTTCAACCATCAGCAGAACTAGCTGTGCAGTTTTCTCATTACTTTACACAGTGCTACAGAACTGCCCAATGACAGAAACAAAAATAAAAAGTACAGGTAATGTACTAATAACATTTAATAATAAAAGAAAGCCATCTGTCCATATGGTAATGTTTCAACCAGTCTTGTTTAGAGGAAACAACTGAATGGCACTTAGAGAGGCTGGTTTGGGCAGTGTTCCATCAGGGGATATGACAGGGTCCAGGGAAAACAGAAGCAGAAGCTGTGGATGGCAGTAATGGTGTGTCCAGGTGCATCACAAGTCATGTGATATAAATAAAAAATGACAAGACAGAAATCATTTTTGTTTAACAAAATTAATTGTTTCCCTGTTTTACAAAGCTGATGAGCTCCTGGCAAAACTTTTCATGACATGAATTCTTATCAATCAAAGATGTATTTTTATGCATTCCTGAACACTAAAAGTGACACCTGTTTATGATAAAGTAAAATTAAATCTTATTAAAAAAGACACATACTTCGGTTAATATTAGTGATCACAACACAAGGCAGTTTCCTTTTATTAACTACTCTATACATTATGAAAATTACAGCTCAGCACAGCTGGGTGTCTGGGGGGCCCCACAGAATAACAGACAATACAATGTTTCTGTATCAAGTGGGTGCTACACAGAACTAAAATTCAGTCCTTTTAAATGTCCAAGAAATGCCTCATAATTTGAAGCAGGGATATTACATAAAGCTTCTCATAAAGTCATGCAAATAATACTTTTTTTAGTAAATTAATTCTAGGGGCAAATGTTTTACACATTTTTTTTCATAAGTAATAATGGTAATGTGAACCCCTTTCATTGGGAATTTGGTTAATAGGGTGAATTAAATTATGAATTAAACCTATTATTTGAATAGGTTAAGTGAAAGTTTTGTAAAATGCTACATCAAATTATCCACTACAAAAATTACAGTGTAAAAAAGGGAACTAAAGTCTGCCAACTTTTAAAACTCAATTTTTCCTACAAATCCCTACATTTATTTAAATAGTTTTAAGTATAGGTTTAAATCCACAGGGCATTTTTCCATTCTCTGGTGCACTTTGATTTGCACTTTTTTATGAAATTATATTAGGAAACAAAGTATGTACTCAATTTATTGCACAAAAACAACCTGTATCAACAAAAAATTAAAAAGAAAGGTCACTGCACTACAGTTTGCAAAGCAACAGATAATTTATTTTCATTTGGCTACATTAACAACAGCACCACAATCTCTTAGTGCCAGTTAGTCAGCTGCTCCACCTTACACTGCATATGAGGGCCTCTCTAAAGCCTCCATAGAGGAGAACCTAACACACACAAGTCAATTAAACTACAACAGAAAAAACATGTATCTAGGAAGATGGCTTTGTAATCAATCCAGGCAATGCTCACACTGGTCTGCCTGGCCTAGAATCTGACATCTGTACAGGACCTCCACACGTACCAACCTTGCTAACACAATTAAGTCTATATACGGGAAATGCATATATTTTCTCATATAAAATTGGTACAAAGGTCAAAATCACGAATGGCCCTGAAGAACTGTTAGGAAAGCAAAAGATACTAGCAGATGAAGAACGTGCATTGTTGCTTTATCTTTAATAGAGCTGATCTCCTGTAGACCTTGGTGAGAAAAATCAAAGCACACAAGATAAATGCCACTGCATTTGGCAAAATGTTGACCCACAGTTGCTTTGTGCCTTAACTTAAAATTTGCATTCCATCTGTCTCACTGATCATTACTGAAGTACTTACCTGCTTTCAGAAAAAAATGCATTCTGAGTTACTATTTCTGTATTGGCCTTGAGTTGTTTTAATAAATGAGCAGGAAAAAATTACCCCAGAGTAGCATAGCACGATCAAAATAACTAAATCTTTGAGGAGTGGCAAGGTTGCCAACGTAATGGGGGTATGTCAGTACGCCGCATCCGAGCCAAATCAACACTGCCAAGCATGTGAATAACTGGGGATCAAATCCTGATCCAGGACTACCACCACTCTTCAGTAAGAATCCATAGGCAAGACTCCTAATGCTACACCTGCCCACCCCCTCATATAAGAGTGACTAGAACAAAGAGAGTCGTGCCAGCTCAGACGTCACTCAGATTAACAAGGTCCGTGCTAAATGTTGGGGAACCAGAACAGGGATTGCAAGGTCAGAGAGGAAAAGCAGAATTCTTACAAGCAGAATCCAGAGAAGATCCCAAGATGGAATGTGTGCCAGAGTGCATGATTCAGCTATAGACAGATAACAAGGAAGCTCATAACTGTACTAACTACAGCCACCACATTAGGCTTTCTATACTTAGTGACAAGCCACCATCAGATAGCATGCAAGCAATTAGGACTGGAGCTGTATCCACAATCCCAACCACCAACAGCCTGGTACATGCTACAGCAGTATTAATGTTACAAGCACTAGGCTACAAAACCCAAAAAGCCATGCTAGATACCCCCCTATAAGCTAAGACTAGAAATCACAATAAAGACAGCATAAAAGTAAGTGATCAAGTCAACTGAGCTACAAAAGGGTCCTTGCTACTGAGGAAGTACAAAGACCACAACCGAGGCCTTTGATTACGCCAAACAAAGATTAACTGCACTGGCAACCAGAATGCAGAGATACACAAAAGAAGCAGAGGTCAAAAGAATAAATTCTTCACCAAAGAACCAGCTAGACTGTACTCTCAACTGCAGTGCAACAAGAGATCAGCTACAGATCCACCAAAAGCTGAAACAGAACAGTACTGGAAGAGCATATGGGAGAAGGAATCATCACACAACACCAGCGCATTGTGGCTCAAAGACCTCAAAACAGACTGGCTCGGTCTCCCAGGGCAGGAACCAGTCACCATCACAAACATGAAGAACTGGGCAGCATCAGGGCCTGACATGATCCATGCCTACTGGCTAAAGAAACTTACAGCTCTATGTACCTGCCTAGCTGCACAAATAAGCCAACTGCTAAAAACAAACTCCCAGCCTGACTGGCTAACACAAGGAAGGACAGTACTGATCGTGAAAGTTCCCATTAATGGAGAAGCACCATCCAACTACTGCCCAATAACCTGTCTATCCACAACATGGAAGCTTCTGCAAGGTATTATAGCCAGCAAGCTGAGTGCATATCTAAGTACATGAATCCTGTCCAACAAAGGGATTGGAAACAACACCAGAGGCTCAAAGCACCAGTTACTAGTACATTGAACTGTCCACCAAGATTCCAAAACCAGGCTGACCAACCTGAGCATTACCTGGATTGATTACAGGAAAGAATATGAGTCAATGGCAAACAAATGGGTATCAGAATGCCCTGCTCTATACCAGGTCAATAAGACATAAATAACCTATGTTGTGTTTGACATGGGCTATTTGCCTTCATCCTGACAAAGTAGGGTGGGATCTCCTTGGAAGCACATATCGCTGGTGTGTGTATAACAGCTGACCTGTTTGTTCTCATTCTGACAAATTAGCTAGGAACTGTCTGGAAGCACAAGTACCTGTGTGCCACATTTCAAGTTTGTGGCTTGAAAAATAAAGTGGTGCATAAAGAACGAACACACAAAGACTGAACTTTATATATATATATATATATATATATATATATATATATATAAAAAGTTCAGTCTCTGGCTGATCTTTATGAACTACTTTGTTTTTCAAGCAACAGACTTCAAAATTGCACATTCTCTCACAAACTCTCACACACATGCACACAGACAGACACACATACAAATGAAATAAATTCAGAAGTTGAAAGCCAATTTATAATTTTATGATATAAAATTTATTATTGTGTGCTGGTGCCTGTAAGGGTAATAAAGTTTGCCAATATATATTTTGGTTTCGTCCCTTTCCACTTGACTGCAACCAGCATCACTCACCTGGCTGACAGCAGCACTAAATGCAACCACTTTAACGGTAAAACAGTTTGGTGATTATGAAATGTATTACTTTTTATCTTTCCAGTGCAGCACCTTTTTGATGCAGGCAGCACAGTTCTTCCCAGTCACATTAGAAAAAATAAATCTGATGAACAACTAGTTTAATACTAAAAGCTGTTTCAGCCAAAAGTTTTAAATCACCACATCATTCTGTGTATCCACTGGACACCTCTGATTTTTTTATGTGCAGCAACTATTGCTCTTAAGCATGCAGATTTACATTTTGGAGAAAAGTATTTACTAAATCAATATAAATGTAAAACAGCAATTATGAATAAGCATTGTTATTCTAACTGAGATTACTGAATTGATCAAATTGATTTATTAATGACAAAATGTAAAATATTATAATTTGAAAAGTCATCTGCACTTTATATGTTTGTGCCAGTTAAATATAATAAAATTTTCCACTAATGAAAGCTGAACAAAAGCTGATGATGGTATCATTTTTTCCCTTCACATATTTGAAGTGAACACTGATGGGAGAGAGAATACATTTCATAAATACCAGTTGTCACCACACAACTGCTGACAGAATTAAATACCGCTGTGGTGCAGAGCATGCTGAGCTTCTGACAAATGATCAGTGTTTTGCCCAACTAACCTTGAGAAACAAAAAGATGAACAGAGGGGACAGCAGGGGGAACATCTCTCCTTATGCATTAGCAGCATCATACTATGTGTTGATACAATGCACTGCTCTCCTGATATTTTAAGCAGACATATCAAGAGAAAGTAAGCACTAAAAATACACAGTGAACCACACAAAAATGAAGACCACAGACATATAAAATGGAAAAAAAAAATGCTCAACGGATTCACTTTTCCACTACGACAGCCAGAGCATTACTGAAAAACACAGACAAGGTTTACTGTCAGGCCTCTTCCTCCTAGTCACAAACATCATAATATCATGCATTCAGTCCAGGACATCAGCTCCACTGCCAGGTTATATAATTGAACTCTTTTTCACATTTTTTTGAACATGCAGCCCCTAAGAACTCTTCTGAAGCAGGGAGGCAGGAAGAGCCACTGGAAAAACCTGGGAAGAGGCTACCTTTACCCATTGTGGCCGATCCAAAAACTTAGAATGTAGAACACAGCAGTCCAGCTCAATAGGCTGTATGAAAAACACAAACTTAAACTGACAATATAAATGTCTCCACTAGCAGAAACACCACTGCATTTATTCATCTGTTCATTAGTCTTCCATCAGCAAGAGGCTCAAAGTTGACACCATCAGTGTCAGTTAGAGTCATTCACATGATGTACAGGAGCACCCCTAACAACTTTACTTAGGTTTTCTGTGAAGAAAATGAATGTGGCAGCAAAAGTGTAATCAATCTTCAAAACATTAAGCAACAATAAAAACAGATAATGATTAATGCAATGTATTGCTGATTTGTGGGCATGACCCATTTTGTAATTATGCAAAAGCAAAGCACTATAAACCCTCAGCAACAACACTACAGCACAAGCTGCATATTTCCACAAAATACAAAATTCACATACATAGAATGAAACTAGGAACACAACTTTACTGCTTTACTACAAATTCCCAGCCAGATACTGCTGCAGTGCAACTGGGCAGAAGGGCTCATAAATCTGCTGGCATGAGGGCCCGAGGTGTTTTGTGGTAGGAAACAGTAAGAGAAAACACCTGTTCAAAGGGGGCTGTAAAGTGTGGCCAATTCAGATGATTAACAGCATAAGCAGCAAGTGGCCATCCAGATCCCTCCAAATACTCATCGCAGTGCATGCAAAACTACAGCCTACAACACAGGTGTGATGGAGCAGAGATTTTGGACCCCAGTGTTCAGCAAGCCTACTGACCCCCAGTGCCCGTGTATGACCCCTTTGATACGAATCACCGTTTGATTCTCTAATATCTGAAAAGTTACCATGCCTCTACATTTTCGAGATCTACAGATGTAGACTCTATGTGTCGTTCTCAAAAATAATTGCTAAACAATAACTGCTAAACAATGCATGGTGGTTTCATTATTTAGTTATAATCTGAAGGTGTATTACAATAGCTAAGTGGAATCGTGCAAAGGCGCCTCAGGGTAACGTGCTGTCGGAGTTGTGAAGGAAGCCGAACGCTTCAGAACGTCACCATGTTTATAAATTCACAGCCCCCACAAGGACGTGTCACTCGGGGCAACGTTTACACTAACATGCTAAAAAACACAAAGATATTTAATCGCCAGGACATCCTTCTGCGCTAGAAGAGTGTTTTCACTTACAACTGTCATCGTCACACGTTCAGATCGAGGGAGATTCTGCAATTTATGAGCCTTAGAGCTGCACAAAGCTTATAAATGTAGGTCATGAAGGCACCACACATACAGCAACATAAACAGAGCTCGGATCGTTTGCACACGGTTATGGTTTGTAATGTCGGTAGAGGAGCTGCGGGAGGGACCGGCAACCCGCACCAAAGGTTCATGCAGCGTCCCTGTGGAAAACAGGGCGCCAGATACCACCGCGGTCCGACACGCCAAACTGATGTCCGACGGCACCGTTTTAACCATTTTAAGTCCATAATATCAAAGATGGACTCACCGTGCAGTCCTTTGCTCTCTGGATGTCAGCGCTGCTTTCTTCTAAGGTAAAAATAGTGAAAATGTCCACGCAGTATCCGTATTCACCGCGAGTGTACAGTAATGCGCAGTTATGCTTCTCGAGCTTCCGTCAAATCGATATTCTCCTCTAGTTTCTCCACATTTTAAAACTCATTATCACCACGTTGTACATTTTGTATGTGCGGATTGACCTAGTCCTGCCGTGTCGTTCGGCTGCCACGACGGGGAATCCGAATCAACAAAAATACTACGGCTACTGCTCCTCCCTCCCGGACTGATGTACAGTACACAGGGCCACTGGCACTGCAGCCCGCGCTGCGCTCTGCAACTGCTCAAGCCAACTATCTGCTGCTCTCTGCAGGGCGACACCGCAATGCCCGGCGCCCCGCACGCAGCCCGCTACGCCGCCGCTTCTTCAGCCTCATTCGCCCGGATGACCCGTTTCCTACTTTTAAATACATTTAATACATTAAATAACACACTGAGCTACCTAGAGGGGGGGGGGGGGTTGCTGAAGATGCCCTCAGCATGTCATAAAGTTTAAAATAATATATAAAATTACAAAAAATATTTCTACTCTAATATGTAGGGATTTGTATAATCTATATTGGTGTTTCTACATGTATGACCGTGCACGCAGTTTCAATGTTTTTTTCTTAAACACGTCTTTTGTTATTAGGTACTGTTGTTGTTTTGCCAGCCTTTGGCACCGTGTTCTTAACTGAACCTTACATTTTATACTTTTCACCCAAACGTTTCGTTTCTTACATATCAGACCTTACGCGTGCTGGTCAAGCGCAGTGGCGTCTGAAGTTAACAACTGTGCTCCTGCTCTTGTACCCTTGAGCTCACCCATTACTCACATTACTGGCCTGAAGGAAAAATATGAACTGTAAAAAAGAAAACGAAATTTTTCAACAAAAAAAATGTAGCATCACACTGCTTAAAGGTGCCCCCTATGGTTCATACCGGGCAACTGGCTGTTTGGGACAGTTGTGCTGTAGCAGAGGGAACCCTGTGCCAGTAAAACCCTAACCTTAATCCCTAACCCCAACATCAATCCCAACCCTAACCCTGACCCTGACCTTAACCTCTAACTCCTAACCCCAACACCAACCCCAATCCTAACTCTCTGCACACCAGGTCAGGTGTGGGGAAATGCACCCTTTTACTGAACTGTGTCTTCAGGCTCAGTGAGTCAGTAGACATTAACCCCTTTTGGCTGGAACCTCTATTGATCACTCGTATTGTAGTACAGCATTTGTTATTGAATCTTTCTTGGTGTCTTCATGTCCTCCATCTACAGCCACTACAGTGTGTTACATTTGGAGTAGAAATGGAAGAGACAGAATGGTAAGAACATCAGTTGTCCTCAGAGAGCAACTTAAAATCCTTTCCAGGCTGGACAAGAGAAGACATTTTAGAGAAGTAAACACAATGATCTCAGCGATGGTGGCAACAGTCTTGCTTTCAGCAACACAGTTGAAGATTTTTACAAACCAGTTTCTGTATTTGTTGTGATTCAACAAAATTACAACGTTTATACATGCAGCAGAATCCATTACTTGCCGATGTTTAAATAATCCATGTGAACCTATTTAAATAATCTCATTAAAGCCTTCATTATTTTCAGATGAATATGTATAAATTATAGTCTAATACTTCAGTGACCTTTTTGAGAATTTCATTTAATTGCAGCATTATTTAGTGCAAAGTACAATAGAGACATAAAGAACATTTGCTGCATAGTTTCAATGTCTGAGAGGTGAGACAGCACATTTTTAAAAATGTCAAATGGCTCAAATAGCCACAGAGAAATTAATCCAAGTTTAAAGACAAACTAACATCAGACCTCTTCAGTCTTCAGATCTGTCATGATAGACACACTGGATCTGTCCACATGTATCACCACAACAGAATGTCCAGGAGGCCTCCTTGCACCTCCACAGTTCTACCTTTCTACCCCTGTCTGCTCTTGGGAGTTTTCCTCATCTAATCACCTGGCTACCCGTACGGCCTAAGAGTGGATCATCTGCTGTTTGGTGCATCATTCTCTTCCTGCTGTTGACACTGTGGCCCTTTGTAAAGCTCTGTCACCTACTTGAGAAGAGTACAGTATAAAAATACATCAAATTTAACTGAATTAACTTGTGATCAGTGGTGTAATTTACCATCACAGTCATGTTCGTCTCTGCAGTTTCTGCCCTGATCGTCCCATTGTCACGCCCCCTGCTCTGCCTGCTGTTCTGCCCAGCTCCACAATTGTCAGCACCTGCTCCTCGTTTCCCCGAACAAGGTATAAAACCTGTGTAGCCCATGTTACTACTGTGTGTACTGAGCAGGGCTCCTGTTTGCCTGTCTGGCAATTGACCCTGACCTTTGATCTAGCCTGACCGTTTCTTGTACTCCGTTGACTTCTGGACCTGACCCTAGCCTGTGTACTGACCATGATTCTGAAACTTCCCTGGACAATAAACTTGAATGACTAACTCGTGTCTGCTTCCTGCCAACAGTGTCACAGAATACTTTGCCTACCAGCAGACAGCAGGTATGGAGTGCTCAAATCCCTAGACTGCCAAAATGGCAGAACAACTGACTCAGCATGGATGCCTGGTGGAGAAGATCGTGCAAGTGGTTTCCACCCTCACAACCCGGCAAAGTGAGCAACAAAAGCAGCTGACACAGATGACTGAAGACCTGAAAAAGATATCTGACCCGAAGCAATACTCACTTGAGGAGGACGAACGGCCCTGGGAGAGTCTCCATTTGGCAACAACCAGTGAAGCTTCTGACCCGACACCCACTGCAATTCCCCATCTGACCGGAGGCGCGCCAGAATGGGGACTGGCCGAACGACTCCGCAATGAACAGGGACCGAATTCAGAGGGACCAGCGCAGGTACAACAGAGGATCGAGACGTGCCCTACGCGCCGGCTTCCAACATTCGAAACCACATCACATGAGGACCAATCCAGACGTTTGCCCACTGATTCTACCCCATGATGGCCGGGAAAGAACATGCAAGTTGTTCACCCTCCCCATCACCTTCTACTGTCCGGAGCCAGTGTCTGTCATGGCGCTAATTGACTAGCAACGGAAACTTCATGCACTCGGAGCTGGTCCGGCAGTTGGGATTTCAGACCCAGGACCTACGCGTACCACGTTGACTGTTCGCTCTCGACGGAAGATCTATCAGTAAGGGCTGCGTGACATCGGCTACTCTCCCCGTACAAATGGATGCTAGTACTTTGCATTCTGAGTCCATATCCTTTTTTGTGATTCCACACACCAGTTATTTAGTGGTATTAAGGTTACCATGGCTGCGGAAACACGACCCTTGTATCTCCTGGCCTACCTTAGAGATCGTGTCCTGGTCCCCTTATTGTGCTAGAAACTGTATGCAACTCCTTCAGATCATGGTGCACGCTACCACTGTAGAAAGTCCCGACCCCAAAGCCATAACAACTCCCCCTGAGTATTCCGACTTGAAAGAGGTATTTAATAAGCGAAATTTGACCAAACTCCCTCCGCATCGTCCGTATGACTGCGATCGAGCTAGTAGAAGGGGCTCCCCTTCCAAAAGCCAAGATTTATTCGTTGACCCAGGCAGAACTAAAGGGGATAGATGAGTATATCCAAGAGGCTCTAGATCAGGGATTTATTCGGCCGTCTACATCCCCTGTTGCTGCAGGTTTCTTTTTTAAGGAGGAGGACGGAAGTCTTAAGCCGTGCATCGATTACCGAGGTATAAATGCGATAACAAACAAGTTTCCTTGCCATTGGTGCCGGCAGCCTTAGAGCAACTCCGAGGTGCTAAATATTTCACGAAGTTAGACCTCAGAAGCGCTTATAACCTGGATCGTATCCTGGAAGGGGATGAGTGGAAACTGCATTCATTACTCCAAATGGACATTACAAATACTGGGTTATGCCTCTCAGTCTGTGTAACACGCCATCTGTTTTTCAGTCGTTCATTAACGACGTGCTCCGCAACATGATGGGGGAATTCGTGATCGCATATATTGATATTTTAATATACTCTCTGGATCTCGAGTCTCACATCTCGAGGCCCTCCCCGCAGACGTCCCAGCCCCCCCGGTGGAGATAGGTGCTCCAGCGTACATGGTAAACAGGCTGCTGGATTCTCGAAGACGGGCAGGACGTCTTCAGTACCTGGTCGACTGGGAGGGCTACAGCCCAGAGGAGAGGAGCTGGGTGCCAGCCAGGGACATACTGGACCCAGGATTAGTAGCAGACTTTCACTGGTGCCACCCTGAGAAGCCAGGGCCCAGGCCTAGGGGACACCCCAAAAGGAGGGTCAGTGGCACTCGTGAGACCCCGACCGCAAGGAGGGCAGAACGACCCCAAAGCACCACCACATCCGCCCAGACCCATGACTACTCAGGCACACGAACCCAGAGCCCCTCGTCTGGGCGCGTTGTTAGGGGTCTTCGTGGCTGTCCGCGTCGTGCGGCTGACGCCGACTCCTTGCTGGGGGTGCTGTCACGCCCCCTGCTCTGCCTGCTGTTCTGCCCAGCTCCACAATTACCAGCACCTGCTCTTCGTTTCCCCGAACAAGGTATAAAACCTGTGTAGCCCGACATGCCGGTGTGAAGTATTGCCCATGTTACTACTGAGTGTACCGAGCAGTTCTCCTGTTAGCCTTTCTGGTAATTGACCCTTGCCTGTCCCCGACCTTTGATCTAGCCCGACCATTTCTTGTACTCCGTTGACTTCTGGACCTGACCCTAGCCTCTGTACTGACCACAATTCTGGAACTTCCCTGGACAATAAACCTGAATGACTAACTCGCACCTGCACACGTCTGCTTCCTGCCAAGGGCATCACACCCATTTACCTGTCTTGTCAACAGGAGCCACTGCCTGACTTCAGCAGTTCTTTCAAAAATGTGAGGGAAGCAGGGGTGACTTTTCATGAAGTCAGTGACAAAAATACCACCTGATACTGAGTTTGTTTCTTTTTCGGTAGTAGTTTATTTTCAGTGCTGGTTGACTTTACTAAAGAATGATTGAGTTCTCTTGTTAAATGCAGATTGAAGAGGTACACAAATGTTACCATGATGTTTCATCCATGTGCCAGTCAAGACACAGATTCCTCAACATTTTGGCAACTACCATTTTCTTTGGAATACCTATCCCTGGAGTTGCTTTCAAAGTCATGTAAAAGTGCTCTCCATTTTTGTCTATGAATCACATGATGCTTTAGTGTTTTCCTTGGCAGGTGTCAAGATAAAATTCTGTACTGAGATTTTTCCATGTGCAGAGTAGGTGTCATTTCCCCCTGCCAATGTGTTCATTTTCTTTTCTAGGGAGGATAACTCCTTTACATCACCGCAACCGATTTGCATTTCAAACCCATTTTTTTTGCCGTGAAAGGAAAAACACTTTGATATTCCTGAAATCTCATTACAGCTGGGATGGCTCTCCAGCACAAGCCAATCTCCACTAGTCTGTGGTGCACTGAGTCAGATGAAGAATATGGATTTCATGCAGAGCAAGACTGAGAACAGACAGCGAGCACTCAGAGGGGACCTTTCAGATGTCCAGCGTGACACTGATTCCCTTCCCAGTACCAGTGCATATCGCACGCTGGTTATTCACCTCTCCCAGTGAGGTGGGGAATTACAGAGGGGCTTTACACCCCATGAGGCAGAAGAAAGTGTGCAATTGGAAAAGAAATTGGGTACCGGGTTCCCTGAGGACAGTCAGGCAAAAGCATCTGAAAAAGCAGCAGATACTGAGGGCAGAAGTAAAACAAATGGGTGGGAAAAGAGGGCAAATACGTTGCAACACTTTGCTGCTCACGCCTCATGAAGGGATCACTTGTTCAAACTTACACTTTAAGTATTTCATTCTGCCTCAGGCTTTTGTAATGAACATGCCAAAGTCCACACAACACTGCCCGTAAAAAGACGTCATTTTTCAAATGACCCTTTTTCAGAAAAAAATTATGTACATTTTATATTTATTCTTTTAGAAGTAGCATCATATTCTTAGTCATCATCTAGAGTGTATCACTACAAAACTCAGATTGTTTGAAAACCCGACAGAACCAGCAATGGCAGAGATGCATAATCCTTCTCAACCTCAAAGTTGTCTCTCTGGAGAGGAGACAAAACTGATGTGGTCATCATGGAAATCAGCCATGTAACTGTGTAAAATTTTTTAGAATGTTTGAAAAGTAAAAATGAGGCATGTATTTAACAGACTGAAAACTTTGTACCATGTTTATAAAACTAAGTATTGTTAAAAATTCCAGATAACATGAGATCCTTGTATTTGTTTGCTAAATGCAAAATTTAGAAAGTGAAAATTCAGTGGATCTCCTTTTTTGATCTGATAACGTAGCATGAGTGTTTTGTGAGGCAAAGCTTAAAATATCATAATGAAAGGTGCAGAATTAAGTTATTTTGAAGCCAGTGGGGAAAAAAATTCAAAGCATGCAGTGGGATGTAAGAAATGAACATTCTGCAGAACAGTTCCTGAAAAAGTTTCTATTACTTTTAGTCTTTGGAAAGTGGGTCAACAGTCAGTGATGAGGAAGCAGATGAAAAATGAACAGCTATGTAGCATAATAATAATAATTTGAGGTCTGGACTCACTAGAATAAATGTATACATTTAATACCCTGAGGGGATCCTGTTATCCTACCTCCTGGTATTGCCTGCCATGTCACTGTCAGACTGGTGTGCAGCACACCATCTGGGGTCAGGTTATTACCTGCATGTCATACTACCTGGGGTCTCCATTTTGTTTATCTTCAGCTATTCTGTTTTATCAGAAAAAATTAAAGAACAAAAAAATTATTTTTTTTTGTTTTTCTTACATTAATGATTTGTTTTGATGATTGCAACTATCTGGAATAATTTACCATTTGTGCTGCTGGGTAATTCTTATTGGAACCATTCTATATTAGTAAACAGCTCCGTGGCACTACAGCAGGATATGGGGTACAGAGAAAACTGCAAGGGAACCTTCTGTCTGCTGAAAAACTGAAATTTGCGAGAATGATCACTTTTTACTAGAAACTGACCCCAAAGCAGAAGGTCAAAGCAACACTAGAATGGCCCAAGAACTAAAACAGCAGGGTCCTACAGTGACCCAATAGAAGTCCTGATTTGAAAACTGTAGTACACAAGCTTCATCCAGCCAACCTGAACAACTACTCCCAAACAGGGTGCAAAGCTGTACCGACTTACCCAAAACATCTCTAACCTGCGATGGCAACAAAAGGTGGCTCTTCCAAGGTTTGATGACTGTGGTTTCAATACTTGTACAAACTGCATATTTCCAGTGCTGCTGATGCTGCCATCCTGGAAAAATTATAAAACAAAGTAGAAGCAAAAAGATTTTGACTGGAACACTGAATGTGTAAATATCTACCAAGACAACCTAGACAGAGTCTATATGTTATAGACCCATATAATATATCATTAGTGAATTTAAAATGAATTGGTATCAGACATGTTTAGTCAGAAAAACATACTGCTGGATTCAAATGTTAGTAGAGGTGCCTTCCCATGTTACAGAGAATGGCAAGCTATAGAAAGTTGGATTTAACATGTATTTATTCCAAAGAACTCCATCTGAGATGTTATATTTCTACTCTGAATCAATGATCCCAGTTCACTGCAGCCACAGCACAACTTCTCACAATAAGAAATCTACCCAAGAAAATTTTATTCAAGCACTTTTCAAAGTTTTTTGACTACTGCACAACCCTGAGTTTATTTAACAAATAAACATAAACTAGAGACATATTGCCATGGAATAAGAAAAAAGAATTAAAAAACCCCAAGTCCCATTGCTGCACAGCTGTAAATGTGAGATTTCTCACAATACTCATCACCCTGGCATCTGCCATCTGGATTGTGAGCCATGAACGTGTCACCTGCACCACAGCCTAACAAGATGAGCAAATATCAGCTTGATATTATGCAGTATTGCAATGACAATGTCTATCCCTAGTTAAAACGTAACTCCCCATCGAAAAAAGGTCCCAATGGAGTCCTCACCATTCCAGCACCTTGTCCTCCTCCTCCTGTATTTAAGACCCCAGAACGCAAACTTCCAGGTTCCAACAGTTGGAGAACAAAAAAGGAGAAGTGGACCCACAGACTGCTGTCATTTTTAGACTGTTTGTTTCCCATAGGTGCAGGAAGATCCCTCTCATGAATAATTTTTTTAGCAGTGAATCAAAATATTTTTTCCCAGAATAAATTAATTCATCAAAACAAAGTCACGAGTGGCCAGTTTGCCACAAGTCAATGTCAATGATGCCACCATCAGAAAGTCAGAGGGCAAAAACAGGTGTGACGGGAGACCAGCAAGGTTGACACTGCTGCTTATCAACAAGTCCTCAATTGTCATCTGCAAAGAAGCACTATATGACATTAAGTCTAGTGTGAGGAAAACACAGGATTCTCCAGTAGGGTGACATTGTGGGTAAGCTGTCCTGCCTCTCTACCTGATCAACTCACTACATTTGAAAGAGCCCTGAATTCTAATCTGTATCAGAAAATTCTTAGGGAGAATGTCCTCATCATCCGTCCATCACCTGAAGCCACAGTCACACAGAAAGTCAAATAAGTAGACAATGATCTATGTGAAGGACTGATACTGGGTTACGGGAAGCATTTAATTGCAATCATTTCAATCATCAGCTTTAAGGGGAGCAAGTTTTGTGTCAGCTGAATGGCAGATGTTATAGCATCATTTGTAGCAGTTAGTGATTAGAGCCGTCACCTTGCAAGCAAAAGGACACGTTTGAACACCTCGATCAAGGTACTTAGGCTTATATGATACAGTAAAATTACCCTGCTGCAGAAGTTTGTAAATCAGTGTATATTTCTTAGTATGCAAACCCCATGAAGGAAGTAGACTTGGACAAAAGTGTCAGCTAATTAAAGATTAATATTAATATTTAGCAGACTTAGGTCTTTCGTTTATTTTATGCTTCTTTGATTAACCTAATTGACTATAACCAGCTTTATTTGCACAGCAACTTTAATTTATTGAAAAGATGATGTAAAACTATAATCTGAAGTTATCATTGCTTGTGGTTCAAAACATTAAAAGCTTAATGTAAGCAAAAGCAGTTTCAGTAATTTTTAGATTGACTCTCTACTTTTAATTAAATTTGAAAATTTATTTTTTCAAGGTTGGTGCAATTGCCTCCACCTAACTGATTTCACATCCATTAAGCACTTTAGGACATAGCAGCTGGTATGCCCGATAACGAAGAACAGGTAGAGCACATGAGGATAGCTGTAGGTGTGTGACAAATATGAATAATCAAGTCAAGGAAGAAAGCAAGACTCAAAACAGAACGATTGGAGTAAATGAGAGTAAGATTACATTTTGGTACTCAGTTATAAATTTCCAAACACAGAACAGCATAAGTGAAACCAGGTCAATAATCATCCCCCAGCATTTTGTCCTATTTGTAGGTGGCAAATATCACTTTATATTAGTTCCTAACATGGAAGTTTTCTGCCCTCTGCTGACTTTAAATGACAATAGTTGAAATCATACTGGTGCAGAAGTGGGAGAGACTACAGCAGACTCACCTATTCATATTAAGCCCATTTTAGGCCTTATACCTTCTCATCATTACTTAATTCATGAAACAAAATAAAATATATATATATATATATATACCTGATATAATAATTTATGACTATAGAGGAGAGCTGCATAGTAATGTGGGTCTTCTATTATTTGTACTTCTAAAAAATTCTAGATAAAACAGACTTTTCAGATTAGCATTAGCAATTACTATTTTTGATTATGAGGCACAAAGATAAGTGATTTGTCTGTTGACAATTCGGCAAAAATACAATCTGTATAGAATATCAGTATGCCTCATGTTTTTGTACCTCTTTAAATGTATTCTGCTGTTCCTCCCAAAGTCATTTTATCAAACAGTAGACCAGTTGATGTCGACATTTATACAGACCAACAAACAACCAAGGAGACACACTATCTCCCATTCTCTTCTGCACAGGCCTGAACCCCTCAGTCAGGTCATCACTGAGAGTGGAGCTGCCATCAGCCACCTCCTGTACGTGGATGATATCAAGCTGTGCACTCAGTCTGAAAGAGGCATTGACTGCTTGATCCACCTGACCAGGACCTGCAGAGAGAAGAAGTGCAGCAGAACAATAGTAAAAAGAGGGAAAGTAATAAAGAATAAAGAGGGAGCTGAACTACCAGCTACCACAAAACAGACGTGCAATACCAGTAAGTACCAGCACCTGGGTATCCTCCAATCGCCAGGGAACCTAGGAAGACAGCAACAGCCAAACATCTCCACAGAGTAAGTCAGGACCTGCAGAGCGGGTTGAATGGGAAGTCATCACTCACCCAGCTGCCATAGTACGTTGGCCAACAGAGTAAATGGAAGCTACTGATAAAGACAGAAAAACCCTTACAATGCTTAAATATATGTATATTAGGGAACTGTATATATACACGCATATCAAATTACGTGGTATTATCAAATATTTCTTTACATCTGTTTAACAATATGTTACTTTTATTGCAACTTAACCGCAATAAAACCGTCCTCAGAATGCAGTCTTAACGCTAACGCAGCAACGCCATGAAAGGTATGGTCACGTGCGTTACTGGGCGGGGCCCGAAGAGCGCGCATGCTGTTGTATGTATTGACAGATCATATTGAATCTTTCCGGTAGTCAGGTGACGGGATCTAGCGACCGGCTACTTTTCACGCGAATAAAATACTGAAAAATGGGTAATTGCCACACGGTGGGACCGAACGAAGCCCTTGTGGTGTCAGGTACAGTGAGTTTACCCTCTAGCTTCTCCGTGGGCTGGGCTACAGCAGACATGGGCTCGCAGAGACGGGCTGACAAGATGAGATTGGGCAGGTCCCTGTTTATGTGCTGCTGTGATTTAAAAAAATGGGGAAACTTGTGTGCTATTTATTGTGGTGAAATGTAGCAGAGTGGCGACGAGGTCTGACGGCGGGACTCCTGGTGGCTGGCTGAGTTTCACAACATGTCGGCTGCGGGTGAGCGGAGGGGCTGTGGAGCAAATTCTACACGCAGATTTGTTGACGTTACCGTGTGATGTCCCATGTTTGGCTGTTTTGTACAGTGCAGCTCTGACACGTTCTCTGTTGTGTTTGGGAAAAGTGAATTATTATGGGTACCATTTACATAAACACTTTGTTGAGCATTAGGTATTAGAGGTTCGTGCAACGGTCCCGCGTTCACGCAACCATTTCCTCCGGAAATGTCCATTGTGTGGGAAGCAGGTTTTAGCAAGACCGGCAATGAACTGAACTATCATACGCTTCATACTAGCGGAACCGCATCAGGAAGCTTTTCTTAATCTGTTTGTTTATCCATGATTTAAAAATGGCCAGTGAAAAAGAACTGTTACTGTGCATGATGTATTTTTATGGTCATGTGGGTCGTTCTTAATAGTGGCGTATTTTAAAAATTGATTTTTTTTTGTTTACCTACCTCTCCGTGTGTTGCCGCTGCAGCCGCATTGCCTTATGGGACTGTGTTTAGCGCACTTGGAATGATCAGATGTGCTCATCATCTTGTTCTTTATCTGAGCAGAAATTCACTTTTTACCAATAGAGCAAAACATGTTTTTCAACTTTCTGAGCAATGAATACAGCAGTACAGGTAACCTGTAGAAAGCTGTTACTGTAGTACTGGTCTTAGTACTAATATAGTATACATGTTAATCATTTTAATTATATAAATTTAAATCAGAATATTATTACTTTTATTTGTTGCATATATATCATGTTTTATTGCATCTGTAGCAATTTCCATGTCTGTCATTTATATAAAATTCAGTCTGTTTGTTCTTTATGCACGGCTTTGTTTTTCCAAGTCATAGACTTGAAACTTGGCCCGCAGGAACTTCTCACTTACTGAGAGGTTCTTAGTGAGGTTTTTCCATAGTCAAGTTCATTAAACTCTAAAAGTCCACTTACTATTTTGAAAATTTTATATTCAGTCTCTGACTAGGCTGGGAAAAGCAACATGCAGGATGCAACATAAGAATGTCGCACACAGAGCATAAATAAAGACATTTTCCTCCTGCACACAAAACAGGATCATGGCTGCCTCATTCTCTCTACACACACATGCTGACATACTTCCTCACACATTGAAGAATGATAGAGTGTGGTGATATATAATTTATAAATGTCACACACACACACACACACACACACACACACAAACACACACGGTCCAGATCCTACCTAATTCATCCGGATGAGGACAGTCAGGCCACTTCAAACATACACATTAGTGGTGTGTGCTTCCAGGCTGTTTCTGTTTAAGTTGTCTGGTTGTGGAAAACTGACCCACTACACACACCAGAGCGGGATCGGGGGTGCTGGTGGGAAGAAATTGCAAACATTACTAATGTAAGAGTAATAAAGTTTGGTCACATGTATTTTGTCATTGTAGTAATTGCTCGGTATTTGAATCTAATTCATCCCTGAAAACGTATTGGATACCTACTACCCATTATTTTAAATAATGCACTTCCAAGCCCATCTGAAAACACCTATATAACTATCAACCCTGATTTTGAAAAATTTTTTTACTGTTCTTGAGAAGTAGTGTAGGGGAATTTTTGAACAGTGTCATGGCAAATCATTAAAATGCATTTAGCACACTCTTATTGGTGACATCCACCCTGTAAACTTTGGTTGGTTTGACATATACTATACTACATTACTATACTGTTGCAGGCTGGACCTATTGAAGTATTGTCCTTTTTTCCAGTCAAATCTTTATATGTATGTCTATGTCCATGAAGCAGTATGAGAAGTGGAGTTACCTGCTCATATATCATTTATTGGATTGTATTGAAGTGGTTTATGAAATGTAGTGATGGATGACCATTGTGTGTAGTAGCTGCCTTTCACATCACATATAGTATTTTTTTCCAGATGCTGAAGCCCACCTTGTCTGTCCTGTTTCTTTTTCCCGGGTAGGTGGCTGCTGTGGGTCAGACCAGAAGACATATGTGGTGGGAGGCTGGGCTTGGGCCTGGTGGCTAATCTCAGACATCCAGAAGTAAGGCCTTCACAATCTATTCATAAAGCTCACAGATTTACCTCCATTTGCATGGTCTATTAGTCACTCTCAGAACTCATTTCATACTTGCAAACAGAACAAATTAGCCCTAGATGTAATTTAGAAGCAGTCCCTTTAACCTGTAGTCTGCCAGGATTCACCAGATCTAGATAAACCAAAATTTTAGTCACATAGATAAGTTATTTTCCCCCCCTCTATAAATACCTCTGTCCCAACATGCAGAAAGAGTTCAGTGTTTAAAGAGGCATCAAATAGTGTAGCTAGGACAGTTGCACTGTAACCTGAATCCTACTGTTGCTATAGTGTCCATGTTCAAGGGGCTTACTGTAAATTAATACAGTAAATATACCCTAATGCATACATGGATCTGACTAAATAAGTGTTTGATTAATGGGATCAGCTGAATAGCAATATCATCAAAGGCTGATCTTTCAGTCCTGTCAGCTGTCCATTCTGACAACAGTAGTGTAAAATGAGAGATGAGAATGAGAATCTACTGTCATTAGATATGCAACAAATAGAGTACCGTTTGTAAGCGTGGCTTCACAGCTGTTGCTGCTGCTGCTTTTTATCTGAATCAGCCAGAGCAGGAAAGGCAGGATCATCTAAACGGAATCGCAATTATCTCAGCTGTACTGTAAGTAGGCAGTCATATGGACATTTACCCTTATTTTGAAACCCTATATTGCAAAGTTTGCTAAAGCACTTACCACATAAGTAAAGGAAAATGAATATGCATCTAGATATGAATGTTTTCAAATAAAAAATCCTTAACCTATCATTTATGCCCAGACCAATCAGTTACATATTTAGTTAATATATGAAAAATAAAATGGGCACACAAATTACATTACTTCCCACTGTCACTCTTTCTTTTTTCTTTCTTTCCATCTGTCTTTCTTTCTTTCAAGCTTTGCTTGCCTGGTTTTTGTGCTGAGCTTTGTGTGTTGGCTTGGTAGCTATGGAAACTACACTTTCTAGTTGGAGTCACTAAATGTTTCATATCAATTCTCCAACATATTAGCTAATAGAGAGGCATGGATCACATTTAATGTCAAGTTTTATTCTTTCCTGTGGTCTTGATCTGGAAGTTATAAAACATAATTGTTAATTTATAATAATTCTTAACAATAATACACAGTTGAGTATACTAAATTGGTGTGGAATTATTAAATTTATCTCGTAAGGTAAATCATCCAATTTATTATCTATTGTTAGACAATAATGGCAATAAATACAGTATTCTGTATTTGAGCTATTGAACTAGTCCTATTACATCACTCCTAATGACACAGATATTAATATTAGAATCTGATGGCAATTTTACAGCAGAAGTTTATTGACATGGGAAAACCTATTCACTCATGGTTGACTTTGTACCATGTAACATGTTACCAGATCATGTGGAGTTCAGCCAGTTAAAGTCCATCATGCTAAACTCTGCCAATCCCACTAGAGGTGTGGGTAACTCTGGTCCCAATAAAGATCTACACAAAGGCAAAATAAAACCCACACTTGTGTAGCCCTATGGTCCAAGTGGACGGTCATGCTTGTGGAACTGAAATGGTCTGGTGGATTTTTCAGAATGCTGTCCTTTTTATTTAGGGATAAATCCAGTCTGATGTGGTCTGCTATGTGTGACACTGGTGGATCAGACCTACAGTGTAGTGCGTTGTTTCTGCCTTTATCGGCTAAATGTGTGGGGCAATTCCTGCTTTGCTGGAAGGAAATGCTACCATGTTTTAAAGCAACTTTGAGAAGAAGGCTGCACACCCCTTTCAAAGAACTTCTTTTCTGGCAGGAAGTGGAGAGGTTCCACAGATGCACCTTTTCCCCCCACATTAAGAACAAGTCCAACTTCGATATAGAGATGGAATTAAGCACTAAGGAGTTGCTTACCAATTAGCTTTAGGAGCCCATTTGCTGTAAGAAGGAAGTACGGATGGGACAAACGCACTCAAAAAAAAATTAGAACAGTTTAATATTCAAATTAATGACACTGGGGAAAATCAGTATTGATTATTTCAGTTTCAGAATAAAATAAATGTTTAAATGTTCAGTTAAGCACAGTGTATAACTGAACATTTGAAAGGAGTGCAAAAACTACCAGCTACCAAATTAAGCTTCTTCTCAATGCCAGTTATACAATCATTTTTTTGTATGTCTCTCCTCCAAAGCCACACTAAGCTTTTACCATACAACAGGGAAGTTGAAAGACATACACCATGTGTACATACTTGACTTGCTGAGGATGGCGTACATGCTGCTTAACTGAGTAATGAATACTTGATGAATAACCAGTGACACACATGGATAGAGCCACCGAATGGATGACAGATTTGAAGGCTAAGCCTCCATGTAGCATGCATTCCATGTAGTTCCTCTTTAATGTGGGCCATGGCCCATTCATTGTCACTAATAAAAGCTTTCAAACATCTACTGTCCTGCCTCCCAACCCCTTGCTGCTCAGACTGACTCTGGAGGTTATGACCATCCTCTGTCGCTGCGAGAATATCGAAACCTCGGAGGGGGTCCCCTTGGATGTGACAGGGGTTGCTCAGGTAATAAACCAATGTAGGACATTCCTGGGGGACGGGAGACAGTACAGGTTGAACCGACAGGAATCTTAACTGTGTGTCTTTCTTATTCCCCCAAGTCCCTCCATCAGAACCCACACTAACCTCTCTGGGCTTTGCAGTCTGACTTTTCCTCTGGTATCTGTGTGCTTTGGTAATCAGTTCTGTAATGGCTGCTCATTTATTCATTTGACAAAAAGAAAGTAGTGCAGCTGATCTCAGTTTTTCACCTCTTACCCTTCATTTAGATCAGAAATTGTACATTTTAGCTTGAAAAGCATTCAGTTAATGTTATTTCCAGTGCCCTGGAAAGGGCTTCTTTTTTCCTATTTTTCCTATTTTGGTTTACAGAGAACATGCCAACTTTTTACATTCTCCACAGGATTACCCTTGAGATAATGACCCTGCAGCCCAAGTGTGAGGATGTAGAGACAGCGGAGGGGGTAGCTATTACAGTCACAGGGGTGGCTCAGGTAAATCCTCACTTTCAAGAAATGCCTCTTTCAGCTCCATGTGCTGTAGCCTGCCCCAGAGACCCCACAGGGTGTCCGGCAGACAGCACTGGTGCCACTGCTGGAGCTCAAAGCCCCTCACAACTACACTGAAGGTCAACCTTGTTGCCAAAATATCTGCCCTCTCACTTGTACAGCCTGTGAGCTGTCAGTGAGAAATGGGCAGTAACCATCTTTCCCTTCAGCTCCTCCACTGATGACAGAGCATGATGAGAACGGAGCCCTTATCAGCTGTGTTGTACATAAGTTCCCTACAGTTTTGTTGCCATCGTTATATTATGTTTTTTCCTCTAACTGTAATAGCTCTGCCTTTGTAGATCTGCCCATGATAATCTTGAGAAATAAATTTGTCATCACATTTAGAAGATGATTAAACAAGTTATGGAGTAATAATTTTGCAGGGTATTTCTGACCTTTAAAAACAAACATTCTGCTTAATTCAGTTGGTCCATATTTTCCATAGTTATCAAATTTCTTTCAGGTGAACCTATAAGTTAAAAGGAAGCTGAACAAAGTTAGATATTTTCAGCTGCAACCAAACATCACGTCTTTGTTCTTTTGCATTTGTTGCCATTACATTTTATGGCACTCTGAAAAAAACTGATTATTCTGTGCAATTGACAAAAAAATAGTTTAAAAAAATGTGTTTTGAATTCATTAGGAAATGTGGTTACTCCACCTGCCAAAGAATCTGATCCGACTTCTCTGTTATATTCTATGTGTTCTACATAGCTTCCTTCTGGAAAGGGTACCGCAAGGCACTTGACCATAAGATGCTGAAGTTTCAGTTAGATGTTTTGTTTTTCACTTTTTCACTTTTGTGAATTAATGAAAACTTATTTTAACACAAGGTTTTAAAAATGACAAATAAAGTAATTCCTCAGTATCCAAATTTAATACAGATACAACTGCCTATTTCTCATTATTTTAAACAGGGAAAATAAATAAATGACGTACCTCCAGCCCATCCGAAAACACCTGTATAACGATGAAGCCCTGAGTTAAGCAGGATAAAGACTGTAAAAAACAGTTACCTCATTAGAAAAGACAGTGAATGTGGTGTTTGTACCATGGTGCAGTGTGTACAGTACAGCACATCTCATGTTAGTCACTGCATTACACAGGGGAGGTGAGAGGTTCGCGGCCTCTTTTCAGTCTCATCACGTTGAATAAAAGGAATAAAGACGAGTGTTAGTGACCTGCAGTCCGTTGCTGTTTCACACAACAACCGAGTTTAATTAAATAGGTTTATTTAAAAAAAGAAATGTGCAGCAAATGCGGTGATGCGGCGCAAATGTGTTGAGATGCAATGAAACAGGTGGAAACAGCTGATGACTCCCATGCAGTGCATCTGGCTTCGGGTAAATTCCTAGCAACACAAAGTTTATTACAATACATACAATATTATTTTATTAAACTACACTGTATGGTATTTATTTGTAGATATTTTTAATGTAATTTTTTCATTTTGTTTTTATTATAGATAAGCTTCAGGAAATATTGTTATAGCAAAAGTTTCCATTTGGAGATATAAGTATTAGTTTTCAAGAGCCGGTATAGCGAAAATTCACATATACAGACCAAGAAATTGCTGTACGCTTGTAAGTAACTTGGTTCTCTTCATGCTCTCTCACTTTATTTATCATGGATACGAATTGAGCAGTGATGCTTAGAAACGGAATAGTAAAACCCCTGTGAAATGATGAACTTGAGTATTGCAGTTAGGACTGCTGTTTAAAATTTGACTTTAATACTGAAATTATATGGAAGATTCTGACTGTGCGCTCTAATGGATGTGAACATTTCTAGTAATTAATAATCAAGCAAAAACCCTATTCTACCTTTCTGTTTGTTTGGTATTTTATAGAATCTCACACTTGTAATAGCATGTAAATGTTTGTTAAATGCAGTTTTTTAAAATTTGAAATTATGACTCAATTGCTGTTCCTAAAATCAAGATTAATCATTTGTGAGTTGGAGCTCATTGTTTCATCATAATGATTTAAAATGACTGGGTTATTTTCAGACCTCTTCAGTGAAAGCAGTAGAAGGGATTGCAGAGTTTTTCACAATCACGTCTGCCTGTTCTTGGGACATTTCACTTTGTGAATGTGCACCTCCCCCACCGTGTTCCCAACAGTCACACCATATCTGAGAACATGCATTTTGTCCTTTACGGAGAGACCTGCAACCCAGTCTCTACCTTCATTAGTCTTGTGTAATTTAGCAGAAGAAAAATGTTGTTTGGTTTAATTCTTCGTTGCAAATCAATTTTCTTCCCATTTTGATTGATTTGGTAACAGCACCGTAGTTGAGTTTGAGTGACAGAATGCAACATTTCTATGAGTGATGTGGTTCACACATTTCCAAGTCCTGTCTCCTGAACCCTTATTTCATAATCCCATTAAGCAGTATGGTGAAGGTGGACAGTTACAGTGTGGATTTGTTATTCCACAGCTTGCTGTCACTTCTAAACCAAGTGGAGTTACTAGATATATTGTCCCTCCCATTAGAACTTCAGGACAACCAAGTTAACTGAGCAGTGGGGTCTGCCAGAAGCAAATCACAGATGTATAAATACTTTGTCGATAGATGGTCTTATGTAAAGACCATCCAATCTACAACATTTAGGACAATGGTTTGTTGCTCCTTTTAAAACTTCAGTTATATAATTAAATAATTTGCTGCTACCAGACATCCCAAGGTGCACATTTATTTCTCTCATTCAGAACTGTCACGTGAAAAGTGCCGTACAGGGGCTTGGGGGGCAACATTGTTTAATGATTTGCTTTTGGGGTTCGGAACTTGTAAATCATCAGTGCTAAATGCTAAGCCTGATAACCACAGTCTGTTTCCAGACCCCCTGCAATACAAATTGATTCAAATTGCACAGCACTGGTGTCCACTGTCACCATACCATCTCCCAGTGCCGGTTCCTCACTGTCACCTCTGAAGTGGGACACAAAATGTGCATCTACATAATGCAGGGTGAACGTGCAAAGTTGCTGTTACAGAGAACCAGGACCCATAACATCTTTTTGCCAAGTGATATGCAGGATTTGTCCAGTGTGGTGATCAATTCAGTTCAGTTTTTCTTTTATTCCACAGGGAAAGAAACCAGGTTGGTTTATTTGGTTGGTAATTCATGACTGGGATTTTAATGATAGTGAAGCACATTGTTATTGAAGTGGGGCATTAAATGCAGTGTGACCAAAAAAATTAAGTCCTATGATTTTTTTCAATGACTCATGTACATAAACAAAGATTTTTTTCTATCAGAAATTCTTGGACATAAATAATATTGAGTGAAGGCACGTTCTCATGGTTCTGAAACCATGGACTATTGACTATTGACTGAACCAAAGGATTATAATCCAAGCGTCCAAAATAATGCAAAAGTAGAAGTTAGTCACCTCACTGTTGAACTTCCAGCATCATTTCTGAAAGTGAAAAGAATCCTGCAGCCAAATGCATATCTGGAGGATATTATTCTGATGGGCATGGCGCTTAAAAATTATAATTACTAAGTACACAATTCTTTGAAATGAGTTTTTTTGATCACACCTTGTACAGTCACTGTAGATTAAATATGAGAAATGTTAAATGTATTTAGCTATTCAGCACTATGTGCAGCTGCACATAAAATGGACATGTTTCCAAAGAAGAGTGAAGCTAAGGTGTTTGAATCAAATTTGCTACACAAGACATTAATTTTGATAGTGTTGAAATGTCCACATCCTGTATTTCAGAATAGTCTGTTCCACATGACTGAGGATGTGTAGAGAAGTCTTCCCACAGCTGCAGTGAAGATCCAAAGATTAGTTGATCCAGCAACTAACACACATTCCTTCTTCCTAGGTAAAAGTTATGACTGACAAGGATCTGCTAGCAGTAGCTTGTGAACAATTTCTGGGAAAGACTGTGATGGAGATCAAGAGTGTTGTTTTGCAGACTTTAGAGGGACACTTGCGTTCAATCCTAGGTGGGTAGATTACTAGAAACATGGGGGTCCTTTTAGTACAGCTCCCATTTAATCTAAATGATATGATTTGTCTTAATGATGAACGCAGGTTTCCTGCAGTGACTCTTGATCTCTGCTCTGCCCAGGCACCCTGACAGTGGAGCAGATCTATCAGGATAGGGACCAGTTTGCCCGGCTGGTGCGAGAGGTGGCTGCACCTGATGTGGGCCGCATGGGGATCGAGATTCTCAGCTTTACCATCAAGGTTAGTGCATCCCTCATTGGACTCACCTCTGTTTGGGTCGATTTGCCTTTAAAGAATAATCTCACTCATAATAGCGTAATTTTTAATGCATATACTCATAATTTATAGTCACTGCATGATGTTGACAGTAAAGAATAGGGGAGGTAGGTGTGGTATTCTTGCAGAAGGTACTACATTAAATGCACGATTATATCCACCTGTATAAACTGGAAAAAAATGTAATTTAATGTAAAGAAATGCTTCGGCAAACTGATAGTAATAACACAGTGGTTCACCTGCTGGTTTGTTGCTCAAACATTTAGTGGAATGTGGCTCAGAGCAGGCTGGGGCTCTTCATTAGTTCAATATGCAGCCGTTTCTGTGAAATGTGTTAACTTAGTGACTGTGTTTCAAAAATTATGTGTCTGTATCTTTATGTTTCTGTCTGCTAAACAAATAGCAGCTCACAGCTGTTGGAAGCCTCTCTCTCACCTTATTATTGAACTCACTAGAGTGTTTGTGCTCCTCTGCAGTTTTACCACAAGTACACATCACCCAAAATTCAGTAATACCTAACATAAGCAGAAACAGTATAAGATGTTTTATTTACCTTGAAATGCAGGCAACTTGGAGCCAGGGGCTCTTGATGAACAACAAAGACAGTTCTTCACTGGTGCCTCACAACTGCTTAATGTAGAAGCATTTGATTGTCTACTACTTGTTCAGCTTGTGTCCTCCTTCTGCTTCTTTTACACTCTTTTGAAAAAAATGCAGTGTTTACTGTGAGCAATTGCTGTGTGCATCAGGTGACATTTCAATCACTTTTTTTGGAACAAATAATTACAAATAACTACAAAAAAACAATTGCAAATAAATACTTCAAGTTCTTGGCAAAAAGTTTACTACTCAGAGACCCTCAGTATATAAGAAGACTTTCAGTAGATCATGCAAACAGCTGGTCCACGTTGCCTTTACCCGAGCATCAGCGGTTTTGTTTAGCTAGCTGATTTGCGTGGGTCTCCCTCTCTCTCTCGGCAGGATGTCTATGACAAGGTGGACTACCTGAGCTCCCTGGGAAAGACACAGACCGCAGCAGTCCAGCGGGACGCTGACATCGGTGTGGCCGAGGCTGAGCGGGACGCTGGGATCAGAGTTAGTTGTCATGTCTCTTTGGTTGAAGATGAGGTCCCAGAAGCCTCAAAAACTCTTCCTTGCTAGCTCTGCATTTTCTGTATCAGCACAAGCCAGAGGGGTCTTAAATTCTACTGAAAATGCCTGTTTTTGATCATATATGGAATTTGCCTGCATTGTGGCTTTCATTTGCTTACATGGTGTTATGGGGTTTCCATTTTTCAGGAAGCTGAGTGTAAAAAGGAAATGATGGATGTCAAATTCCTGGCAGATACCAAAATGGCCAATTCCAAGCGAGAGCTGGAAATGCAGAAAGCAGCTTTCAACCAGGAAGTAAACACAAAGGTACTTTCCCCAATCCCTGAAAACATTTGGAAAATGTCATTTTTATTCACTGAGCTGGTATAGTTGCAGTTCTTTGTGAAATTTTGAAAGGAAGGCATTAGGTTCCATTTCCCCACTCACCTTCTACCCCCCCAAACAGAAAGCAGAGGCCCAGCTTGCATACGAATTGCAGGCCGCCAAGGAGCAGCAGAAGATCCGGCAGGAGGAAATTGAGATTGAAGTTGTGCAGAGGAAAAAGCAGATCAGCATCGAAGAGAAAGAGATTGACAGGATGGACAAGGAGCTTATCGCCACAGTTAAAAGGCCTGCTGAGGCAGAGGCCTACAAGATGCAGCAGCTGGCTGAGGGGCAGAAGTGAGTCAGTCTGCAGGCTCTCAGAATGTGCTGCTGATGCTCCGGGGTCACAGTTCTTTTTCTCAGGGGGCTTCATGTTGTCTTGAGTAACCCTTCCAGGCTTTGTGTAATAGAATTGCTCTTAGTTTTAAGTGTTGATCGTGTGGAAGGCATGTTGGGGAGCCCTTTTCCTTGTTAAACCCCACATTATCCCGCAGGATTAAAAAGGTGCTGACAGCCCAGGCAGAGGCAGAAAAGATCCGGCAGATAGGGGAGGCTGAAGCTGGGTCCATAGAAGCAGTGGGGAAGGCAGAAGCAGAGAAGATGAGGCTGAAAGCAGAGGCCTACCAGCAATATGGAGATGCTGCCAAGATAGCCTTGGTCCTGGAGGCCTTGCCAACGGTATATGCTAATGAGCAGTTGGTAGCTGTTCATTTTTAACATTTTGAAAAGTTGTACAATAAGCACATACACTTCTAACACCTGTGAAGAACATCCTCATTACAGGTTTACTTTTGTTTATTTTTAATTGCATCAATTTTCTGCAATTTTCTCTGTTGCAGAAGGAAAAATTGCCCACATTTCTGTTTGCCGCCATTGCATGGCAGTAAAACACAGCAACTTAAAACAGAAACTCTTAAACAGCGGTTGAGGAAGGTGGGAGGAAGGGTTAGGAATGAACAGCTTCACTGGTAGATCCTATTCCGTATATTTTTTTGATTAATTAATAGATTCGAGACTTTGAACATATCCAGAGAATAAATAGAGATATTTATGTTATGGTTTTTTTTTATTGCAAGCTTAGCTTAACCAAATGCTGGCGAACATCTGGAGGTAAATGCACTGGTGGCTTTAAAGTTTACCATGAGACATGAAATTAGCATTTAAAGAGAAGCACATTTTAATATATTCTCCCAACCTGATTCCATCCTCACACTGCAGCTCACACTGCCCCCCCCCCCTTTCCCCGGTCACAGTAGTCTTATCCTCATTGCTGATTCATGTTAATAAAAGATAACAAAATAAATGAACGTCCAGGTTAGCTGTATCCAGTGTGGAGATGAAAGAGCACAGAGGGTCTGCATGTTATGAGGTGTTGATGAAGAAGATTCATTGTTGCTGATGTCAGAGAGGCAGGAGGTCTTTTGGCTCTACCCAGTGTCTTCTGTGAAAATGTCCAATGTGCTTCTGTGCAGCTTGCAGGCAAGGTGGCAGCACCGCTCACTCGCACCGGCGAGATTGTCATCCTCAGCGGGGAGGGCAGTCGCATCACCGGGGAGGTGAATCGGCTGCTGGCAGAGCTCCCCGTCACAGTTAATGCCCTCACCGGAGTGGACCTGTCCAAGGTACCGATGCACCTCATCCACAGACCCTCAGGCCTCTTTGTAGGGTTTTGTCAAAGAAAAGTAGGTGGCAACATAGAAGTTGAACATAGGCTTTCAGTCTGAACGCTGTCAAATCAAGTCCTCACTGTGGCCTCTTAATTACTTTTAGCCTTGATTATCATTCTTGCTCTCAATATTTCCTGTAAAATAGTCAGTGGTGTAAATGGATTAAAACTATGTCGCTTTTGATGAAAAGTAGTAATAATGATAGTAGCATAGAAACGTTCTCGTGCCCAGTCTAATTCATTTGCAAATCATAATTCTTTTCTTTATGTTCAACAGGTTCCTCTCCTGCAGAAAATGACAAATCCTCAAGCATGAAAAACACTGCAGCCATATCCCTTTCCTCAAATGCCTCTTTTATGCACTCACATTAACTGCCTTCAATAAAAACACTTGAAATTAGGATTTTTTTCTACAACAGTGAACCTTTTTGGATGCCTGGTGCCTTAGTTCAGACCACAAAGTCTGCCTTTTAAATTTATTGTATTAATTTTGTAAAGCATCACTACAACAAGGAGTCACATGTTCAGTCATTGTGTGCAGTGCCTGTATGTCATATTTAAAGCAGGAGGCATTTTACTCATTCACAGGTTTTATTTTAATAACAGAGCTACTGTAGCAGTCACCTGTTCACTCTGTGCCACACAGTGGCAAAACTTTGTTTTACTTTGTGTTTGTATTTTATTTTTCTGACCAGGTTTTTGGTGTTGAAGGTCATTCCTCTAGTGCTGCTCATTGTTGCTTTGGCTGAGCTCCACATGTCAGCCACCAAACTGTCACCGCGAGCGAAGCTGCAAGCTGGAAGAATGTTGCTGTTGCACGTTTGCTGTTGCTGAGCTGGCAGTTCTCACAGTCCTGGTACTTCAGTTCATCCTCCTGTCCAGTAGTGGAATTTCTTGTTGCTTTTGTTTCAGTATGCAGTGCCTGTCAATAAGCGAGTAACCAAAATGTGCATAAGAGTATCTGCAGAAAAGTGTATATTCAGCAGATATATCAATACCTTTGTCACACGAAGGGACTAAATTGTATTCACATTTAGAGGGTTGGTAGTCCGTTGTATTGCTTGGGAAGTGGACTTTCAGGTTGAATTAGAATCACATTTATTCGCTATATATATTTTGATACATTAGGAATTTGCCTGGTGTTTGATCATGTGCAACATCACAATTCACATACACGCACTATATCACATTTCACACACACACACACACACACACACACACACACCACAGTTCGCATACGTACACACTATATCACATTTCACATACACTCACTATATTACAGTTCACATACACACACACTCACTATTATACAATTCACATGCCCACACACTATATCACAGTTCACATAGCTACATATACTAATGATAAATTACTCAAGTAGATATAATATGGGAGAATATTTCCAATATTGAAGGTGGATGTTGCGGACATGTTTTTCTTTTCTCTGGAAGAGTCACTGCCTCTCTACTAGGGTTTTCTTCCCATGAAGCTACATAGTCGAGAAGGGCGTACGTACCTTAGAAAGAGGGCATGTCGCTCAGCATCTTTGTGCTGTGTATGCAGGAGAAATTATGGCCTTTTGTTCCTGCACACGATAAGCCATAGAGAAAGCAGCTTTAAGAGGCCTTTACCTGCTGCTCCTCATAATACCGTTAGGCTCCATCTGCACTGTATGTCACACAATTCATTTTACATTTGCAACACTGAAGCTTAAGCCACTGTAAGGACCTAACACTTCTACTCTGAGCTCTTGTAAGATAGATTTTTATCCATTCTTGTCACTGTGTCAAAGCAAGAATACGACTTTCACTCTTCAGCCTAGATGAGTAGATATGCAGCAAATGATACATTTTCCAGGTTTTACATATGTTCTGAATAGTTTTTTGGGAGGAAAAAATGTAATTAATGTCTAGTTTGCAGTTTTGTGCTTATGTTCAGTTTCAGATGTGTTTGTTGCACTAAACAGCAGTTTTGTGTTGTCTGGTTTGATGAGATCCGTGTTGTTAGTCAACACTTTCAAGAATTTGTTTCAGATTCCTTTAAGTGTGTTTATGCATTTGTCACCTTTGATCATTTCAAGCAGTTAAGCTAGTTATCAGTTTTGTCAGCAAGTTTTTTCACTTTTCAACTTTTTTATTTTGATTGTTGTTTCATTGTATCTTCATTGTTATTGAGCCCTAGAACATTTATACAGTTTTCCGTCAGTCTATGCACCACCAATTTTCTTATTTTATTTCTTTTTTGAATAAATCTGTTTGTGTTAGAATAACTTTGGTGTTTCTAATTGTAGTCAAGATTTATTAATGAGTAGGGATGTCACGGTCACCCATTTGATGAAGGAGTGGAAGCAGAAACAGTAGCAGTATGTCAGATTTTACGTGTGAGAAAAAAGGTGTGATTTTTTAAAAAAATCTGGGACACAGCAGAGTTACCGCCCAGGGTCCCTCAACTTCCGGTCGGCTCATGTAGAGCCTTCCTACTGCTTGTCTCTGCTAAAATCTCTACTAAACTTCTGTACCTCTTAGTATCTGTAGTCCACTGCGAGAATTCAGAATGTAATACTTTTGCTGGTACCTTCCAGAATACACACCAACATTCCATTAAAGGTAGAATCAATACTTAATTTTCCCCACGTTTATTTCAATAGTGCTAAATTATTTTACAGTTATTGACTATTTCACCTGTGTTTCTGTTTTGTAAGTGGCTTCCTGATGCTGCAGAAGTTTGAGATTTTTTAAAATGTTGTAGGGGTTTATGTGCTATACATGTTCTGCTTGTCCTGTGAAAGCATTCCAGAAGTTACATAGAGGCATAATGTTCAGATGAACATGACAGCTGGTGTGTGTGAAAAATTGTTGCTGTTATTTTGCTTTATTAAAGGATTAAGTTGGCTGCCATGGTGAAGACACTAGTACCACAGAAGCCATTTAGCTTCTAAGCAACAATATAAGTGAAGACTACATAAATGTCCATTTGTTTCTTTGTATACAAAACAATCTGTGTGTCATTATTGGGTGTTTTCTGACAACTGTTATGTATTCGTATCATGCATGGAATTTCCCCCTGTGCTGACATTGTTGTATGGAAATGTCACTTAGATTATCTAATATATGTTGTCACTGCAGCCCAGTTGCCTGTCATTTCTCTTTCTGTGAAACTGTGGTCTAACTGCAAATGAAATCTAGGTGTAGAGCAAACTGTAACCTGAATGGTGCAAGCAAATCTTCATTGGATCCTTACCATACACACACACCTACACTCACACACACATATTGCTGTTCTGTGTCACTGTATGTAGCTCATTAAACATGAAAAAGAGAAGGAAAAACAGAGTTATCTGAGGAGGTTAGAAAGAAGGTAACAGCCAGGCCTGGTCAACATAAAGACTACAAGATAGATGTTCTCTAAAACTTAATGTTCCTGTGACCACTGTTGCCAATATCATCAAGAAGTTTAAAGTCCATGCAACTGTAGCCAACACCCCTGAACGTGGCTGCAAGAGGAAAACTGACCCAAGAGTGAAGAGAAAAATTGGTTATTTGTCTACAATTAAAAAAAAGAAAACATAAAAACAGATAGAAGTTGACCTTCACAGTCCTGGAAGAAGGTCTTTTGAACAGACAAAACAAAACTAGAGCTTTTCAGTAAATCACACCAACTCTATATTCACACAGATTCAAAATCAAAAGGAAGCGTTCAAAGAAAAGAGCGACATCCCTACCATGAAACACCAAAGAGCTCACTGATGTTTTATAGTTGCTTTGCTGCCTCTGTAGTCAACTGTAGTTAATGTTGAGTTTTGTTATCTGTAAAAAAAAATTACAATAAAATCTGATAATGATGTAAATTTCAGTAATTAAACTAATGACCACGAGAGGGCAGTACAGACAATAATTTCAGGGTTCAAGGTTAATAGTCGATCCACGTTAAAGTTTTTTCTTGCATTTTAAATGGCTGCATCATGTTTACATCACTTTAGTACATAAAGTGCACACAAAATTTTCTAAACTGGAAGCCCTGAACCATCATGTTACCCAGTAGATATTGGACAGAAATGGCCAGAGAGTGTCTGAAGCACTTCAGGACTTCTAGTCACACAGACTGGAACATTTCAAATGTGCTGCTACTCATAGTGAAAGCCTGGACTTGGAGGAGCACACATCATCTTTCACTGTCTACATCGCTAAGTGTGTGATGATGTGACCATCAGGTCCATCACTCTCGAACCAAACCAGAAGCCTTGGCTTGACTCCAAGGTCCTGGAGCCACTGAAAGCTGCATTCAGAGCTTGTGCTGCTATAAGCAACCAGAGCCGATCTCACTAAGGACCCAAGGAAAGCTGACATCCACAGGATCCAGAAGCATTTTGCAGACACCTACCTGAGAAATATGTGCCAGGGCATACAGACCCTCCCCAACTACAAGAAAACTAGATGACCAGGTGGTACCCCCAGCTGTTTATTAAAGGAGTGTTGGTGAACTGACATCTTCAACATCTTCCTCTCTGAGGCTGAAGTGTTTCAAATCCATTATCTTCACCTCAGTCTCCACTTTATATCCCCACCAGTCGGACTACCACCGTAATAGATCCACTGTGTCACCATCACTACTGGGGTGCACCTGGTCCTGACCCACCTGGAGGGTTAAGACTTTTGTCAGATGCTGTTCATTGATCTCAGTTCAGCTTTCAACACCATCATCCCCCAGCAGCCAATTGATAAACCATCCTCACTGGTTCTGAGCATCACCCTGTGTAACTGGATCCTGGACCTCCTAACCAACAGGCCATAGGCTGTGAGGATCCAGGGCAGCACTTCCCACACCGCCGTCTTCAACACTTCAGCCCATAAATTCCAGTGAAGACCATTCAGGTCAAATTTTTACATTTGAAAAATGTGCAAAGTGTCTTGCCAGGTGAGTCCTGTTGCTGGTGAGCTTGAGGGATACAGGTTTTGTAGCTCCTTCTTCACAGTGGGAATCGACCAGGCTCCTCCCAGTGGTTGAAGACATAAGGGGATATGAGCTTCCACCACACAGTTAACTTTCCATTGGTCCCTTGTTCCACCAGAGGGCAGGAGGTCAGGCTCAGACTCAGCCCCACTTGAGAACCATAGATGAAAGCCTCCATTTCTGACTGTGTTTCACAGTTATTCAAGTCAACTTGGTAGGCGTTTAATCATGACATCACACAAAGGAGAGGAGAACAAACTGAACGACTTCTTTGAGATACTTTTATTTTGAGTTTTTCCATAAAAGCACAATAACCACAACAACAATGAGATAACCAAAAGCAGCAAAACACTCCGTCCCCACCCTGAGTGTGTGACCCCTGCACAGGACTTCAGGAACACAGGAATTATAAAAACACGTATTTAGAGAGATGAATAAATAAACAGGAGTGGGGCAGGATCTCAGTCATCTGCTACACAGGATTAAAAGAAGAACAAGGGAAGGGATCAGTCAGGATAGATGAAGTCCAACATTCCACATCTATCCCACAGGAATGTCATGTGGGGAATGAAAGGAGAGTTAATAAAGGAGCTCCAGTTTGTGCAAAAATGATTTTCAGAATCTCATAAGGAGAACTTGATTGTTCCAATGTAAAAAAGAACATCTTCTCTAAGACGCTGCCGCCTGCTGGTATTTACTGATAACTGGACTGGAGGGAAATTGTGTAACTCCTAACGTCCTCCTTCGCAATGGAGCCACACTGTGAAGCGAGAGGTGAAGCAGCAACATCATCTTCCCTTCTTGTTCCTCTCAGTTTGAGATGTGGCACATGAGTCTCACGGTGTATCAAAGACCCAAGGGCCTCTACGTCAAAACTCCATGAAGCAGCCAGGGAGCAAGCAGCCATGTTGCCCTTTGCTGAGGCCAGTGCTGTGCCAATTCCCCCTTCGGTCTGTCACTGTCCTGTGACTCCGGTCAATGGCACACAAGTTCTCCACACCAGTAGCTCTCAGTCTGCGATGAAACACTGCAGTCGCCTGTTTATCATGCTGTTTCATATGTGTAGAAAAACCTGCAGCTCTTGCTGCTCGTTAAAAATGCACTTTAACCCATGATTGTGTGTAAAAAATGAGTTCAGTTTAATATTTATACAGTTTGATGCAACATAAATTTATATGTAAAAATGCTGAGAACATTGGTTGATGTACACAGCTGGTCTCAACAAGAATTCCTGCTGAGAACAGATGATTATAATGTTCTCAAAGAGGAGCATTTTGAGTCACAGGAATATGTGACAGATGGGCTCAAATTTTTAGTTGTTTGGTTGGCTGGTTGGTTGTTTTGTTGGTTGGTTATTTGTGTGGTTGCTTGGTGGATTGATTGGTTAGGGAATCACACAGCAAATTCCCAGCTTGATAAAGCTAAAGAGGACTGAAACACTGGCACATGGCTGGTTTGAAAAAGCCTGATTAAGTGCACCTGTACACAGGTTAGGTGTTGGAGGCCATAACTGTAGCCACAAAACACTGAACACTTTCACTTGTTCCGTCACAGGCCTGCTGAATCAAGCTTCCAAGCTTCCACTCACATATTCACACTTCGTTTTCCTTTCTTCATCCAAAGCCAAATTTCACTTGGTTGATAATGATATATTTACATAAGAATTGAGAAGAAATGTATTTCCCACAAAACTTTGTTTATGGATTTTATTTATTATGACTTACATCCTCATTGCAGTAAAATCCAAATGACCATATTTGTTGGTAGAGTAACATTTGCTGGATTCATGCTTATCCCACAGCAGATTAGTTAAGAGTGCGAGAGTCATGTCCAGTTCTTATTATTTCTAAAGAACAAATTTAGCAAAGAGATGGAAAAGAGAAAATATTTGCAGTGTCAAAGTGATCAAGCTATTCTACAGAGAAGAAGGTGACAAGAGGTAGGAACTAGTGAACTCCCAGAAAATTTGAATTATTCAGTCATTATGAAAATAATCTTAGAAAAACAGGCCAATTAAATACTAGAGTATCTATGATCAATATCTATTAGCCACTTAAACTGGTTGTGCAAGGATTACATGAACATTTATGGGATATATAAATAATCATATATGCAAGCTGTTCAGACTAATTATTGTTAAACATTTGCCAGAATATTTTCACTTCGAGTCATTTCAAACTGATATGTTTTACATATTTTTTTACACATGTATTTTGCACATTTATACAAATTACACTTATTTAACATTTAAATTTGTTTTGCACAGATGCATAGAGTTTCAAATTCAGTTTTCCTGGTATGTGATCTATGGTTCACAGAACCATCCATTTATTTCTGACCCTGATAATGAGGGCGAGTGGTGCGAATCTAGACATCGGTGCTCTGGAGATAGAGCCTTTGCCTGTTTATCAGACAGCCCGGCCCAAGCAGTCACGGCCCTCAGATGGCCCACCCTTACCAAGGAGCTGGTTGCCACAGCGATGGTGACATGATTCCCTTGTCGCGGAAAACATGCTGTCCGTCACCTGGGCATCTACTGAAGCTGTGTGAGGGCCACAGGTGTTGGGAGTAACCTTTTCCGGGCTAGTTTTAGGAGCTGCTACACATAATGACCATGTTTGTAGTGTATCCAACTGTGGTGTGAAACTAAATCATGTTTGTTCTTGAAACGTGGATGTCCCAGTTACAGTAAAATGTTCATAAACTGTTTTTAACATAAATTTTACTACTTTTCCTAAACAAAATCAGTACTGGTATCAAGGTTCATCGACATTGCAATAAATTTATATTTTTAGGATATAAAAACCGCATATAAACTTTACAAAACACTTTGTAATGTAGATATACAAAGAGGCATGAAATCAGCTATTTTAGCTACATTAAATAAGATTGTTCTACATCACTTTGCATCATTTTTATGTGTCTTATGACACACAAAGTGGGTACAGTTTATTAGCACGTTTCTTCTAACATGTTCAGCAAAGTACAGAAATCTGACATACAGGGGGTTGTTTGGTATGATGGTTTTATGACAGTTATTTAGAATTCTGTCATGGTTTTGGTACAAAGTGCTGCTGTAACCCTTTGCAAAAAGCAGGTACAGTGTGACGATGTTAAAGGGCTGAAAGTTAAAAATTGCTGCTGAGTAATTTCAATATTTTTCCTAAAAATGTATAAGCAGAGTCTGCACTTTAAATACGTAAAACGCAAAGAGAGAAATGATGAGGAATGTGCAGCGCAGCTGGCAAAGTTTCAGAGATGCCATGTGCCACAAATGTGCTGTTGCATAACTGTTTACTGCCTGATATTGGGGAGACTTTTTATTGGTCAAAAAGGCAGCAAAGACAACATTAAGGAAGGAACAACTGTGAGGTCAGGTGAATATGCAAATGAGGCTGGGGCATTAAAAGCAGCTCTGGGAGGACCCGATGGTCTGTCCAGGGATTGTAATACAGCAGAAGCAGCACAATTAAACCATCAATTAAGTTGCTCCATGAGGACAGCAGACACAGAGGTAAGAGCTTTACCTAAAAGTCAACAAAAAACTTATTTATTCTGATTTTTAACCATTCTAATTCATTATGAGCAAGATAAAAATGTGCTGTTATTTGTGCATTTGTGCATCAGCATAACTGATTTCTGTAAACATATATAAACATTTATATTATTAATTCATTAATAATTTATGCTTGGAGTGCATATAGGATAGGGATTTGGCTAAAGTCAACAGTTTTGCTTTCTTTATACGACTTTCGCTTCCTTGTTCTTTGAAAAACATCCTTCTCTTCCGGAAAATCATTACAAGTGGATTCTTGCACATGCTGGCAAATTACTAGGCGAGGATGTGAAGTAAAAGGTTTGTTATAATTCCATTTTTTCTCTTTTGTAGGTTGAATCGGGACTTTTGAGTGGAACTGTTTTCAAATTCTTGAGCCTAGGACAGGATATCATCATATACTGTAAGTTCGCTATAGAGACACTACAGTATAGATGATGTACTATTCTGGGTGTCATTCCCAGCACTCAGCCACACAATGTGCACTGACAGACGGAGACCTTCTGGAGGGCGGCAGTAAAACCGTTACCATTACTGAGTTTTAGTAATGGTAAGGGTTATATTGCCTCTTCTCACCATCATCTGGGATCATGGAAAACCTGCTCGCAGTGGGCAGCAGAACTCCAACTGGTGAAAGACTACTGTGTTAACGGAAAAACTATAAATATATGAATTATTGTGTGCAGTCATTTCTTTTATACTCATTTCTGAAAGTGAACTGAAACTTCCATAAAAGGAAAAACTATCTAGTAACTTTTGTGCATAAGAAAACACAAAAATGAGTATTTTGTAAAACATCAATCTTTTATATGATTATCACACAGATTTTGTGTTTACGACAACATTTGTGAACATGTATACAGGATGTGGATTAAATTATATATTAACAGCACATAGGTGGAGAAATGACAACTGTGCCATTGAACATTCGCATGAATAAAGTGAAAAAACAGCTAGAGTTAAACCGCAGCAGTTGCACTGTCATCACCGAGGCTCTTGCAATGGCAGGGCAAGCATGTGAACAGGCTAACTGTGAAAGCACAGCCATGAGTGCCACTCGTATCAAGGAGGAGGGTCATACATAATATCATAAATATGACCAATTAGCCTAACAGTTATTAGAATGCATATTATTAATGTGAATGAGAAACGGCCATTTGGTCCAAAAACAAGATCAAAATAAATGTTAAATGTGTATTTAAAAAAGAACCACTACAATGAAATTGTCTTTCCAACAAGCTAGCTGCTAATATTATAAACAAAAACTAAAAAAATTACTTTTTTATTTTAGCAAAAAGTTAAGTCCCTCACATTACTGTACATTATTACTGCTTGACACGTAAACACGTTTTCATAAACAAAAACCTTTAAAGAAAAAAAGCAAAGTTACATTTAAAAGTGGTTTCCTAAAGCATTAAGGTCAATTCTTTCCTCCTTCCAGAGTAAGAATTCACAGATAGCAAAGAACAGACACACCAAGTGTGTCAGCCATTTTCTCTCCCGCAGGTAACACCATCGTCGTGCAGGCGTCACAAACAGCCATTTTTCCTTCAACGTCCTGCTGCGCTCCTGTTGTTCGGCAACTGGATTTGGGCTACCGACTTCTGTGGCATTCATCAAGACTGCCAGATATAGCAACCCTCATGGCCAAAAAAGGGGGATACACATTACTGGTGGTTATCTGACCTATTTTATGGGATGAGCTTTGTTCCATTAAAGTGGTCGCTGTAGCTGTGCAAATTCAAAAAGCAGACAACGCGCGAGGAGCGGGGGAAGCTGCAGGGACTGAGTCCAAACCACGGCTCTATTATTTATCAGCCAGAACTCAGGTTACCAGGACTTTGCTACCAGGGGGCAGCTTCCAAGGGCTGCAGTAGGACAGATAAAAGCTGCCTTCACAACAACCCACCCCTCCTGCTTTCATAACCTTCTTTATCAACTCCAAGTGCAACTCCCCACCCTCTCCTCACACTACTCTCCCATCCCGCCTACGTTTTTCCCTGCTGAGTATGAAACATCCTTCCCCGGGGCTTGGATTCACAGCACACTGCTCATTTTGATGTCAAGTTTAGTTTAATAGCCATATTAAAAGCATATATTAGACTATTGTATGATGTGCTTTTGGGAAGTGGGCTATGATGTACGTTTTGTTTACAAAGTGATTTAATTGTTTAAAAAAGAACAAGTGTCCCTGTCTGCAGAGTCAGGAATACAGCCTCTCTGTGAACAGCTGGCAGATCCGTTGCAGAAGTGCTGCTCAGTGAGGCCTGTGCTATAACAGCCCACTAACACACGTGGCTAGAAAGATGACAGTTGAGGTGCAGTGCATCCCCTCTAACAGTCCCTCCCCTTGTCCTCCAGTCAGGCTTCACTCCCCTTCACTTCTTCATCTTCACAGATAACTTCAGCTTGACATTGCAGTGGAAGGCATTAATCAGGTCCTGCCCAGCTTCTTGGGCGATCCTGCTGATCATGTGACCTCCTTGTCCAATCAGCATTTTCTATGATCCAGAGGAAATGCAATATGTTACTTCTCTTTTACAAAGAACAATAAAACATTAGTTTTCCCTCTAGTAATATCAATCTTGTTCAGTAAGAAAAAACTGTTCTGCTCAAAAGCAGTTGACAAAAACTAACTAAATGAACATCAGCAAATGACTTTTAATAGATGCGATTAATAAGAACAACGCTTATATAGGGTGATTCGAAAAGAAGCGAACATGTTCATTACTCAGTATTATATGAACATGCAGTCTAAATTTTCAAGTGCCAAAATCTGGAAATATATTGCGGGAAACCCAATCTGGAGCGTACTACACATTTAAGTGAATACATTTATACATGTGTTCAATTCTTTTTGAATCACTTGGTACTTTTACTGCACTGACTACTATGGAATCTTCAGATCCCTTCACACTTGTGTGCATGTTTTCCTGACTGAGGGAGCGGCTGCAAAAACGTTACTTGAATTACTGAATTCAGTGTCTAACAGGGTCTACTGCCTAACGAAAAAAATAATCGTGGGCTTTTGTTTATTAGTAGTTTGTGTGTTAATCTTCTCAGACAGTAAATAAGGCTAATGAAGACCTGGAGCACAACACAGGGGCTAGGCAGGTGTGAGCCTCATGCAAAAGGATAAATGGACCGAGGAATGTTGGTGGGGGTTAAAAAAGACCAGTGAAAAAATGCAACGGGACAATGAGCTGCTCCTATAACACAGTATAAATTCCATTCAGCCAGGCCTGATCCTGTGCCTGTACACCTCACCCTGCCACACACTCCTGCCTCACACACCACTCCACACAGCACAATGACTCAAGTGTGCAGCCAAATTGTCATGTTACCTTTAACCAGTTTGAAAGTCAGACATTGTGAACATATACTGTTATCAAAAAACTTACAAAGTGGTTTTCCTTCTTCACGTTAAGCTTGACCAAGATGTCCAAGTCCCCATTGTCACTTTCATGCCACATCTCAATAGTCTGTGATGCAATAATAATATGCTAAATTGCCATCAGTCATTTCTCCGTCACAAAAGTTTCAAAGTTGGGGAAGAATTAGGAACAGTTTAAGAATTTATTTATCTTAATGTGAAATACAGACAAAAACACTGAAAAATTGAAATAATCCCCACAACTCATATTTCCTAGGTCACCTCATACTAAGGCAATAAAAAGAACCTCCATTCAGGAAGGGATCAAGAAAAAAGAAAGAGGTCTCACCTGGGACACATTATAAGGGACTTCCTGTGGCAGGTACTCCAGAAGTCTCTCTCTCACAGCATTGATGCAAATCTCCTCTGGGCTCTGATCAGTGAGAACCCCACTGTGGTAGTGCCATGACCCAGGCTTGGCCTCAACCACTAAGTATCTCTGTGGAACAAAAATCACTGGCCAACACATTCACTGAAAATAAATGCCTTCCAACACTGTGTTCAAGACTGTAGCTGTTGTATCAATGACCTTAAACCAGCCTTGGCTACACACTTGAACTAATTCATTAAATCAGTTAGCATTATAAACAGCTGGAACAAATACTGATGGCTCAACACTCCAGTATGGTGTAAGCCTAATGATGAAAAATACAGACTGAATGGTGGACAAACTTGTACCCTGAATATTCCCAGTTCAACTTCCCAAATGGACTTTGGGAACTATTGCACCTTTAAACATTTCTGGTTTCAGTAACGTATGTATAGGCAGATAATCCAATGAAACTTGCAGTGTTAAGAAAGTGATGCAAGCTTTGAAATCATCAGCCATGAAAACCATGCATGCATCTTTAGACAAAAACTAATCCGGATACGTAAATACTGTGGTGCTGCTGGAAATGGCTGTTCTCCTACACTGGCCTGATGTGGTGCTCTTATTCAGGAACAGACCTCCGCTCCCTTGATTTGGACTACCAGCTTCTGTGGTGATGCCACAGAAAATGGTGTCCAAATGAAATCTTCACAGCAGAAGCTTAGACTTCAAATAACAGACAGTGTCAACTGAAGCGCCAGTAGTTTCTCCAATTACTTCTAATCATGTATGGTTTTTAAAAATACCTTGAGGGCTTCCACATCCTCCGAGTCAACTGCAGAGAGCATAAACACATCCTGAAAGCAAGGCCAGCCCTGCCTATCCCTCAGCTTCCCTAGATCCTCCTTGCTCAGCCTTTCGTTTAGGGAAGCAGTGAAGCTCACAGAGACAGCTCCATCCTGCTCCCTGTCCACCTCCTCTTCCATGCTTGGAGCTTGGCAGGTTGTCCCAAACTCTGTGTCTCTGCTTTCACTCTTTGGAAGAGGCTTAAATACAGACTTGAATTTCAGTTTTTTGCCATTAACTATTCCTTCTGTCAGACCTACTGTGATGTCAATTAACATGCTTTTATTCTTCAACAGATCCACCTGAAAAATAGAAAAAAATGAAGTCTGTAAAGCCCCAAAAACTGGCAATCAGTGCCTGCACTGTAGACTTTAAATGACAGTGTGACCAAGATGAACGGACAACTTTGTTTACAACAATCAATATCCAGTTACCTTATTGAGCACAAGAACTGCAGGGATGTGCTGGTTCTGGGCCAGACATTTCAATACTTCAAAGCCCAGTTTGTTGCGAGTCCACTTGTCTGACACATCAACTACTACCAAAACTGAAAAAAGAATAAGAAAAAAATGTATGTATAATGTATAAATGTATTCCCATGGTGAATATTTTCAAATCAGTGTTAACTTCAGTTTTCTTTTATAAAGCACTTTTCTCAGCAGATGTACAGCAATCCTTTATGCAGAAAGTTGTAGAAGCATTACCTAGGTCAGCCTTCTGAACTGATTTCCAAGGGTCCACAAGGAGAGATGTTTCTAGGTGGTGCCTGTAAAGAAAATGCTCTTTTTTAGTATGGCATATTTTGCATCTTAAAAATCAACTCACCTACGCAATGAATTGAACATTGACTCTAATTTACGAAATCTTAAAACTGCAATGACCTTTTCACTTTGGAAGCATTAATGAGCCCAGGGGTGTCCACTATGACCTGCAGAGGGAAAAAGCATCAGCAATTCATTTTATGGAGGTTGCTTTAAATTTTCATAAAATAAATGACCAAATAATAGTTAATTATATGCATTTTTTTTGTTTTATGAAGTGCTTTACCAGCTGCAAAGCAAATGAGCAATCAGAGCTCTGTTAGGTGGGAAATGGCACAAATACGTACAATTTGGGTGCCGTGTTCTGTAAAGATGCCCTGTGCGTGCGATCGAGTTGTGTGCACTTTCTTTGACACAGCAAAAACCTACAAAATAAACATTTGACACTTAACACACATTCATACAGCTTGTTTTTTAACAGGCAACAAGACAGGTCTGACACACCTTTCTCCCAAGGAGCTGGTTGGACAAAGTTGACTTTCCTGCATTTGGGGCACCAATGACAGCCACTTTCAATATCTTTGAGTTTTCTGGCTGATCAGGGTCATTGACTAACAAGGTTTTATGTTCATCTGAAAAAAAATGTGCACCAACAACACTGTCATTGTTGTAAAAAGTACATGAAATGTAAGCACAAAAGGTAAAACTGTATTTTGGAAAGGCTGTGTATAGCAAGCTCTTATTTACAATGTCAAGTGCAGTCTGTTATACTGCAGCTACACCATACACTATAACATGTAGTCTCATATATATGCGTGTGTGCATGTGTAAAAAACATGTATTTCATGTTTCCTACTTTTTTGTCCATCTAAGATAGACATAACAGACTATTCTGAACTTTGGCCTAATTCTGGTAAAAGAAACACCAGTTGAAAGGAAGAGATACTGTATAGGTGCAGCAGGAGTGAAGGAAGACACAGAGGTCCTCTATCTCTCCGTGGACATGTTGTGATTACCGCTGTCGTGCGGGACTGCAGCCCGCCACCCACGTGTGTCTGTCGCCTTGTTCTTCAGCAGACTCTCCAAAATCGTCTGAGAGACCATCGAATGGGCAGGAGGGAAGTGAAGAGACCGCCACCCACCGGCCGCAGGACCATCGGCTCCACCTGAGACGAGACGACCGCAACACCACAGGTATGTTTGGCTATTTCTCTGAGTGCGGCGTTGTGCTTAACACCTCCTCAGCTGCATGGCCACTTTACCTGCTCGCTACGGACCAGGTTACACAGACCATTATACCGATATGCGGAATAGTTCGCAAGCACTTCAGGACGAATACAGTTCCTCAACATTTTATGTCAGGGTATTCCGAAAAACTCTCTAGCCCACAATTTTTTTTATATATTTTAATATTTATTTGGGCTGTCAATTGCACTGACTTAGCACCTAATGTGCTAAAATGTGATAAACGTGGTGGGAATAATATCCTCTACGAACCTGCAACGCGAGTGTGTCGCGCTGCGCCTAACAGAAAAGACACGCGGACACCGACAACGAGATGCGCAGGCTCCCGCAGAACCGAGGCACACAAACGCAGAGCCATCTAGGATCACACCGTCACAGACCCGCTGTTTCAGCGGAGCTCGACCACGGGATTCCGACTGCAAGGCAAGGTTATTTTCGTTTATTTACACACGCATTGCCCTCAGGGCGCAGACATGTCAGTTAGGCTGAGGAGTGCGAGCGCAGTGAAGAGGGACCTCGCCGTGGTCTGGCCTGCACTACACTTCTCTGCTGACATCTAGAGGACAACAGGGGAAACATCACAGACGAGACCCTCGTTTCAATCCAGCAACATCGTCATCGTCACTGTGCAGCTGTTTGGAAGGTAGTTTTAATGTAACATTTATAGTCAACTGTCGTTATCTTAAAGTAGCACAGAAAGAGAATCCCTGCTGAATCCCTTGAACTTTTCCATACATTAAACAGCATGTAAAGGGCAGTAAAGTGTAGTACTTTAGGATGCCACGCTACTTAAGGGCTAATGGTAGGAGCGACTATTACATGTAATTATTTAGTAATCGGCTGGGTTATCCGGTGGGAAGGTAAATAGTGATAACACGTTATATATTACTGTATTCCCTTTAAGGTTTTTGCCTTTAGTACATAAGTACTGTTAGTACTGTTGGACAGGCGGACACCACAGAGTGATGGGCCGGTCGTTATCCAGTGGAAAGGACGAAAGTAATGATAAAATATCTCACCAAACTTTATTACACTTACGTTAGTAAAGTGTCCAGTACCATGAGTGTGTTATATATAACTTCCTTCACCAGTTTGAGAGAGAGAGTGAAGTGGCCCATTTGTCTTCATCTTGACAAATGAGCCAGAAAATGCCTGGAGCCACACGTCACTAATGAATGTGTAGTGCTGTGTGTGTGTGTGTGTGTGTGTGTGTGTGTTTCACTATGAAAAGCCTCACTTTAGGGTGTGATGTACCTGTGTGGCAAATTTCAAGTCTGTGCCTTGAAAACCAAAGTAATGCATAAAGGACAGACAAACTGAAATTAAGTTTTACAGATAGAGAGGTGTGTGCAACTATGGATGGGATGGTGTGTGTTATTAGTGAAGTTGTCATGGTCTCTGTGAAGGAAGAAGAAGGAGGTGAGGTTGGTGGTTCACCATCCTTCTGTTGGAATTTAAGAGCAAATCTTACCAATTGCCATTACCTGGTGCAAATAAAAACTGTGTTATGGAGACTGTTGTCTCAAGGTGTTAGTGGTAATAAGTGATAGACATGATGCTTAAAAAGTTTATAAAATGTTTAAAGAGAGTCTATATAGAAAAAATGCAAAACACATTTTAAAAAAATGCAACTTTTCTTTCAGTTTGAAATTGGTGACACAAGGAATACCAAAATGGTTTTTGTAATTAGAAATTAAATACTGTAATGTTATTCAAAACAAAATGTCTGTCTGTACATAATGCAAAATATAGTACGTGACAATACGTGCATTAACTCTGATTGTAAACAATGGAAATAATCACAGTGTTTTTGTTGCAGTTGGCATAAGTTTCTATAAGAAAAGTAAACAAATTCACAAGACGTGTTGTTACTTAATCAAAATAAGTTTGTTTTTGGCTCAAATACTGTACTTTATAACAATGATTGTCCCTTACAAGTCAAGTAGTCTTTCAGCTTCCCTAAAATACAGAAATGTCAATATTCTATTCAAAATAACCTCAGCATTCCCAAAAGGAGTATATTAGACTTTTTTCCGAGTACTATTCACATACACTAGACAAAATAGACTGCATTAAAACACCAGACAAAAGACATGTTAAATATATAAGCAAATGAATAAGTAAATAAATCAAAATGAATAATAAATAAATAAGATGCCATATAGATAAATACCTACATAAATATTAAATAGAGTAAGAATAAAATGATCAATGCAAACATTAAGCAGTCTTGGCACAGTGGGGGGGGGGTCAGTGGTGGTGGTGGTGGTCAGTCCCCAGTGACTAGATGAAGTGGGGACTGTACCAGTAAACAATGTGTAACATCACTAGAGTGTTTTTGTCAACTTGACTACATTATCCATACTCTTCAAAAAGTGACAATAGTGCACTCAGAATCAAATGAGTGTCCTTACTGCCGGCCATTTAATCAGATTACAGAAGGGACCCAGATTGATTGATAACAGATTACAATGATAAAAACACATTTACACTCAAGTCCTGTTTCAGAGCAAAATGAATTTAAGATCTTAAAGTTGTTGCTTTGTTTTAGCCACAACTGAAACTTGCGGCATTTCACAAATAAGTATTGTGTTTATCAGAGCCAGTTCCCTGTCTGAGATGTCTTAGTGTGCTGCAGATGTTGGGTCATTTTTCAGCAGACTTGTGTATGTGGGCACTAAAAAAGTACCCAATAGATACAACATGCATTCAACCTTGTTGCTGGTAAGGAATAACAAAGGTAATGAGAAGATAAGCTGTGGACTGAGGTATTGCAGGGACCAACACCAGAAGCATGACTACCATGTGGGATTCATGCTCATCCACAGAGAAACTGACAAAATGCTGCACATAATGCAGGCAGCACAGCTGGTACATCCTTTATCATTACTCATGTGAAAATGTTTTTAGGAAGATGAAAGGGGGAAAAAAAATCACATCTACAGCATGCATTTGTCTTTTCAATTCTATGCTCGCTTTTGTCAAAATAAGAAAAGGGGGAAAAAAGAAAAGTTATACTTAATCCAGACATGCAATCAATATGACTTGTCTGTGAAGTGGATCAATAATGCTTTCCTCTGAAATCATCCATCATGCTCAGTGTTGAACATAAAAAGCATAATTAGGAACGCTGTTCTTAAACATCCTGTATTGACTTCTTTCAGGGCTGAAAAAGACACCATTCTGCATCATTAACTTTATATTACTGCCAGTTGGAGCTGCAGCAGTGCACTTCCTCTGGTCCCCCTCTATTGTGTGATTGGGATTTCAAGCAGCTCTTTCTTTTACATGAGTTTTCAAGCAGGAGGCAAAGTAAAGCTTGGAGACACAATATGACTTCAGGCACCATTAGATGGACTGGGTTTAGAGACAGCCACACAAACACTTAATCGTGTCTTATTTAATACAGTAAAAGGAGTTTATCCATTTAATGTATATTTTGTGATGTTCAGGATACATAATCCTTTGTTTTCCTTGACTATGTGTGGTGTTTGATGAGGGACAGACTAAATTATATTTCAGTATAACAGTTTATATGGTCTTTCTCATTGTGCATTTATAGTTGCCTGTAGAGTCTTTACCCAGAATTGACCTGCAAATGTAATCAATTAATGAAAAATATACACAAAAATTTAATTTATTTAAAGTTAGCTTCACCAACCTAACATTCTTTAATGTTTCAACACAACAAAAATATCTGAGGTGCATGAATATTTTCAAGAAGCAAAGACAATGCAACATTTCAAGTAAAATATAGATAAGTTATGGAGGTAAATTTTTATAAAATTTTCCCTTTCATACAGGGATTTCAGAATTAAATCTGAATAATTATACAAGTCATTATTTGTTAGAACTATAGCACTATAAGGACTATAGATGCTGAGAATTGATGATCATGTCATTTTAAATGACTTTTTTTTGCTGAAATGAGTAATTTACTAATGGAAATGTGCTGATTTAATAAATATAATAACTTGCTACTCACTTAAAAGGTACAAATGCAAATGCAGTATGGACACCAAATGCCAACCAAAGAGAACTACAAAAGACACTGAACTTTTTCAGCATATGATGGCACATCCTGAAAAGTCAGGCTATTTTTGTCTATTCGTCTAATGGCTATGGATCAATGTGAAGATTTGCAAGAGATATAAACCATTATATGTATTACATGACAACATACAGTCAGAACCGAATTGAATGCTGTCCTGTTATTCAATCTTTGTTTCTGAAAAACAGATTAATGAAAAACAGTTAACATACTAAATAATACAATATCTCAGATGTCTCATGAAATTCATTTATACAACACTTAGGAAGGGTCAAATTTTATAGGTTTCTTGAGATAACAGGATGTATTTTTCATATATTTTGATCCCCACTGTGATCTTTTACTTTGCTAAAACTGAGAACCTAGAAACATCTTATTGTCCAACTAAATGTTCTGCTCTGTAGACAGCTACTGTCAAAGTATTATATACATAAACTATGCTGTACCCTGATTTTTTCTGAATCATAACTAGTATATTCATAACGAGTATGTAGTAAAACTGCAATAATTTTCAATTGACAAGTATTGCGATTAAGTGTGAATATGAGGAACATCCACTTATAATTTAAACACATTAACAAATGAAGATTAATAAGTGATTAGAAATGTCAAACAATGCAAAGCACTTATTTAGTTAAAAGTAAAAAATGTATAAAGGCAGTTTGGTCGGTAAATGCCGAAAAACGTCAAAATGACCACTCGGGCCAGATTTTCGGTCAGGCGCAGTGAGAACACCTATCGACAGGTGGCCCGTTTTCTGCCTGATTCTGCCTCGGCTTCATGTGTTTGCGCATGCGCCGGAAGTTGCTGCAGAAAGCAGTCGTGATTCGGCATAGCAAAGCAACAGCAGCGAAAAAATCACGTTGGCGTATAAATAAGAAATCATAATGAAGTTTTGAGAATCGTTTTTTTTTTTGCCGAGATTCATGGAGAGTGAGTATACCCGTTGTCGGTGTCTCTAGCAACGTGGTTTTTGTGGATGGCTGTTCATTCCAGGTCCAGAGGCTGTGGTACAACAAAGAGCAGTGTGAGTGTGAGCTCTGCGAGGCTCTGCGCGGCCAGACCGCGTCCAGCGCACCCCGTCCAGCAGACCCGTGCTCACGCTTCGGTGTCGAGAGGCGCTGCGCTGAACTCTCAGCTGCACTGCGCTGTGCTCACTACTCTGTCAACATGGATAAGCAGCCCTATGCCACGGAATAGAGCCTTTATGTAATTAATTTGCAGGTGTCCAGTGACAGTTTTTTCCTCATAAGTTTGTAACGTAGTCTTCTAAATTAAATGATTTGAAGGTAGACATTTTGTTTTGATCTCTTATTGATCTTCTACACATTTTATAAGCAGTGATGTTTCTTCATGGATTCATGTTCTTGGAAAAAGTGAGGATGATTATCCCAGTTAATTTTTGTGTTTTAATAAGAATTGAAGTGCATGTTTTGTCTATCGTGCGTTTTAATATTGGATATACGGGACACATTTCTGTGCAGCTTAGAGGCCCTTGCTTTTTGACCTGTTGGAAACCGTTATTTGGGTTGTGACCGGAAAAACGGTATTTGGGAGATGCAGTTTGTCGAGATAACCCTGGGTGTTGGACAGATGGGGTTTCTCTGGATCCGATCTTTTCGGTTCTTTGTACGATTCTGTGTCACATCTCTGATGTATGGTGGGAGACTTGCTGAACTAGACAGCAGCTTCATTGGCAACATTTAATCATCTTTACTTACACCAAATTGCTTCCCTAATGACGTGACAGGCAATTCTTCTATGAAATTAAACCCAGTAGGAGCTCATTATGCATTTGACACGGATTGCTGTGGCATTGCGAGACCATATAACTTATCGGTGTGCAGTCAAAATAATCTGATAGCATTTATTGATTTGCGATTTAATTATTACTGGTGCAGCCATGTGCGCATCATGTCGCGATTAAAATAAAATACTGAGTGGGCCAGATCATGTTTTATCCGAAGTGGTTTGGGGGAATTACATCTAATTCGCGTTTGTTTCGTTTATCCGGAGCCCTTCTGGCTAACACTTCATCGAAAGGGTCGGCAAGGTAACAAAGAGGTGACGTCATGCAGCATGCCCCGCCCTCCTGCATGACCTCGTGCTCGGAATTCCTACCTTTCCCGTCGCGACTCGGTGTCCTCATTGGCTAGTTTGCGCTCGTTGCAGCTTCTGGTAGCAGCGCGGCCCAATTGCCAGGGGCTCAGGCGGAACTTCCGGTCTGGACGGGGGGGGTGAGGGCTGACCTCCCGAACTATAGGAAGAGAAGGGGGTTGAACACCATGTGTCTGGCGTTGTGCTGTGTTTCAGGATAGGATTTCTTTTGTAATTTAGGGATTGGATACATTGAATCCATGCATTTTTTATTAGCCGCATATTTTCCCATTCACGTAGTAAAACAGTCCAGATTAAACTCAGAGGTGAGGCTGCATCAGTGTCCTGCTGCTCTGAGTGATGATTTTACACACAGGTTCCTTTATATCTTCCTTCTGAGTTACCATTTTATTGGCACTTTGAACAATAAAAACTGACCTTAGTAATGGTCATGCTGCTTATCTCTGTCTTACCATTAAATGCACTTTTAATGTTCTTATTTTCCAGAGATGCCTCAACATCTTGCAAACTGAATCATTAATTAAGTTGCACATTTTTCAGGTCCTCACAGTGATGTCAGTTGCTATATGACAACACAAGTGCACTTTACCTTGTTGGTCCTTTGTGCTGTACTGTTTCTATATACAGTAATACAGTATGTTCAGCTGCAAAGATTGAGCCTCAGGCCTCCTGTGTTGGGTTTGCAGTTTACGTACATTTTATTGGCACTTTCCACACTTTTCACTCTGCCCAGGTGTTCCTCTCTGTTGACGGTTTACAGGTTCATATGAAGTGGCCATGTTTTAAAATTTTTAAAAATACCTTTGTTGGTGTCTGCCATTGTCAACGTAGTTTGGTTCATTTACTATTGAGATTTAACAAGTTTTATGTAGTCCACTGAGGAAAAAGTACAGTTGTGATGGGCTGTGTTGAGTTTAAGGAAATTGTCTGAAGTAAATTAATATCTTTATTATATCTATTTTGATTTTGTAATTGCTGGATATGGGTATATTGTTCTGATGTAGTTTCCCTTAATTAGTTCCTCGTTTTGGAGGAATGCATGTCATTGTCATTGTTTGGCATAAGACCAGCCTCTTTAAAGTGCCAAGTCTGGGGGAAAACATAAATCTTGAGTATCATCTTGGTTAAAAAAATATTAAGGTTACATTGATAGACTCTGTTTCTAGTCATTGATAAAAATGGAAAGGTAGAGGCTGAGGTTGTCTTGTCAGGTGGGCACAAAACATTTTTATTTGAAGGACTCTAGTATGAAATTATTCACTTCTCTTCACCAAAAGATTCAAAATAATTTACTTGGTGTTTGAAAGTGTTTTTTGAGTCTTTTTTCCCCCTTTTTTGGAAATGAGCTCCCTTGCATTTTATTAAGTACAGGAGAAGATGCACCATTGTTACCATTTTTACATAATACACATGGAGAGGTATACAGTAAGATATGGGAGACATTATAGACTTCTTTTTTGGTGCTGCATAATTCTGGGCAAACATTTGAATGATAAAAGTAAATAAGTTTAAAGTAGTATTATTATTTTGACCTTTGTAATGGATATCTATCATTGGCTTTGAAACCGTATTATGTTTAATTCATTAGCCAGAGCAAAGTGTGATTATGACTTAGGGCAAGAAGAAGGCACAACGCCAACATGTTTTTTTTTGTTGTTGTTCTTTCTGTGTACAGGAGTGTGGATGGTTTTTTGTGTGCTTTAAATCATGCAGAGAAAGGTCATTCTGATCATCTAACAGTAATACAAAACAGAATCAATAACCTTGTGCTATGCTGGATTATAGTCTTGATGTTCTCTTTTCTAATTAAAGTAGGCATATAAGTTTTAGAAGTTGCTTTTAAGGCACTGTCTTTAGTTACTGACCAAAGATGTGCAGTCACTCAGAAGTTATGCTAGTTTAGCTGAATCCTATTTAGGCCTGGAGACATTTTGCTTTTACATTTTCCTTTCTACCACAAATTCAGCGTCTTAATTCCTAATTGTTTGCCATGTGAAGCATTGTGACTTCAGATAAATGGAACGTCATCTAATAAACCGACAAAGAGAAAGTAGCAGATCAAGTAGCAGCTGAAGCTAATATGTTTGAGCTTGATGGCATTCTCTACTGGAACAATGTAGCGTGTGTGGTAAATTGAAAAAGCAAGTTATTTCAATAGCGTTTTAAGCGGAGTATTAGTTGTTGGGCTGCAGTGTTGTTCCTTGTTAAGCTTTTGTATTTGTGAGAATTCTGATGATGTAAAGTACAATGGCTTAAAATTTAGCAGTAGTGTTGTATAATGCAGTGGCAGGTTTAATTGTTTTTACTGTGTTTTTTATAAAGGTCCTTGTATTTGATGTGACCTTATGTAGATAAATTTTGCTGCTTAATTTTCCACTTACTCATTTAAAGAAATTTGCAGTGTGATTAAAAGCTTTACTGTAGGTGTGTTATGGGTTTTGCTTTTTCAGAAGAACATATCTGCTTTCCTGTCTGATAGGACCCCTTGAGGGTGTATAATGAGGCAGGTATCTGTTTTATGGTAGGAGATAAGGAGGCCAAATGGATGGCTGCCTTGTTTGACTGGCCCCCCAACTTACTTAATGAGTGGTTGCTAAGTGAATCACATCTCATCAATGTAATCGTTGTGATACTTAGTTCAGCTGTTTTTGATGACTTGCCCAGTTACTTCACATCCAGCTGTGGTCGGTTTGGGAGCTGGAGGGATGCTGTGGTGTGTGTAGGATCACTGCTGGCAAAGCAACCCTAGAATAGTTTTTTCCAAAGTTGGTGGAACTTCCTTGTCAAATGTGCCCCCAATATCTGTCTGCAGAGTCAGCAGTTATGCCATCTCTTTCTCTTTTTAAGATTTATGAGTAGCATTAGGTCACAGCAACATACAAGCAGAGACCGTACACTGAGAGATTGCACATACGTCTACACAGTGCAGGGCTGATGGTGTATCATGAGTATGATAATGTTGTGCGGCCTAACATGATCCGAGTTACACTGTCTCGTAGATGAAATTATATGTGAGAGACTGACGGGACAGTGCTAGTTTAAGCACGATCCCTGCCATTACTTTCTAAGGCCTTTGCCCACAAACCTCTGCTAAGCAAAGCAAGACAGATAACTTCCTATGTAAGCATTACATGTCTCTTACTATTTGACATCTCTTCTTGTAAAAAAATTATTTAAAGTGCCTTTTGAGTATTCAGACCCGTCTGCTTTTCATTTTGTGTTGTAGACTATTGCAAAAAGAATTAAGGTTATTTATTTTTGCCATCAATTGACACACAGCACCCCATAGTGACAAAGTACAAGCATATTTTTAGGAATTTTTGATTATTCATACATCTCAGTTTAATAAATTTTCAGACTCTTTATTCAGTACTTTGTGGGAACACCTTTGACAGGAGTTATAGCAGCTGGTCTTCTGTTCTTCTACCAGCTTTGGACACCAGGATTTGAGCACTTTCTTCTATTATTCCTTTCTGATCCTTTCAAGCTCTATTAGAATGGATGGAGAATATCAGAACTACAGTCTTTAGAGAAAATCTGTGAAGAAACCTGGTGTCCAAGTTTGGGCTTTGGTTTGGCCACTTATCTCACATTTAATAGAAGACAAACTTTGCTTTTGAGTAATAATATTATTTTAAATAATAAAATGAATAAAATGGCATAGATGAAATTATTGGGACATGTAACCTAATACTTCATAGCACAATCTTTGGAGACAGTGACTGCAGCCAGGTGCTTTCTGTAGCTCTGAATTAGATCTCTACACTTCTCTGCTAGTAGTTTTGCCATCTCTTTGAGCAAACTGCTCCAGTTCTCTCAGGTTTGATGGGTGCTTCTCCCAACTGCAAGTTTCAGCTCTTTCCACAGATGTGCTATGGGATTCAAATTAGGACTCGTATCGGGCCACTTTAGAACGGTCCAATGTTTTCTTCTCATTCAATTTTGCATGTTTTTGAGGGATGTTTTGGGATATTTTTCTGTTGGAGGACCATGAAATTTCAGTGAGATGTGGCTTTCTGGCAGTGGACTGTATGTTTCTCTCCAAAATGCCTTGATAGTCTCCTGATTTCATTGTGCCCTGTACAAATTCAAAGCATTGTTTTGATTTCTGTGAACATAGTTGGTGTGATTTACCAAAAAGCTTTAGTTTTGTTTTTGTTTGTTCAAAGAACCTTCTCCTAGGACTGTGGCTTATCAGCATGTATTTTGGCAAACTAGTCATGCTTTTTTGTTTCTCTCTTAGAAGTTGGGTCTTCCTAGGTCTACTACCATGGAGCCCATTTTCATTCAGACACCTTGAGCTTGAAGGTCAGCTTTGATCTGTTTTTATGTTTTCTTTTTTTTAATTGTAGACAAATAACCAATTTTTCTCTTCACTCTTGGGTCAGTTTTCCTCTTGCAGCCATGTCCAGGGATGCTGGCTACACTTGCATGGGCCTTAAACATCTTGATAATATTGGCAACAGTGGTCACAGGAACATCAAGCTTTGGAGAGCGTCTTGTAGTCTTTAGATTGATTGTGCTTTTCCATGTTTAGTGAGATACACACAGTGAAACAAAACAGCAGAGTCAGGATTTTTCTCCATTTAAACTGTATAAATGAGTGATTACAAGATTAAAGTCAACTGTTGTACTAAGTAAAGGGGAACAGTCTCCTTAAAGTATCTCTATAATACAATAATACAATTATTTCTTAACTTCCAGTGAATACCAAAAACATTGTCCAGGCTACTTTATAATGTCTGTAGAATAAGCAAGTATTCCATTCTTTTCATAGATTTTTTTTTTTTTTTTTTTTTTTTTGCAGATAACAAAAGATCTTTTAATTTCAACACTTTTCAGGAAGAATAGATCAGTAAAATACAGAGGTACCAATACTTTTGACCACACCTGTCTTAATTTTTTATTTTTAATAGATTAGCAGAAAATTCTAAAAATATGTTTTCACTTTGTCTTTATGTTGTTTTCTGTCAATTCAAACCCAAAAAATATTAGTTCAAACCATTGTAAAATGTCTACAGCACAAAAAAGTGTAAAAAAATGTAGGGGTCTGATTATCTTCTGAAGGCACCACATATATTACACAACCATATATTTATAATACATTTTTGTAACCATTTCTAGGTAAGCATTAATGGCTGGTAGTTGCCAGACTGATGTTGCAGGAGGAGGATGGAATTGGATACTGACCTCTTTTGAAAGGTGAAAATCATTCATTCATGACATGTTTCAGACAGACTTTAAGCAGATAATTTAGTATGTTGTTTCAATGACTCATCCTAGAATATTACAGGCTCACTGTGTCCCTATAAATGTGATAATGTTGCTTATTGCCTTTATAGCCAACTCTGTGCAAATTATATCGAAGGGCTGTGCTGTCATGAGAAGAGCAGGTGGTTAATTTCTCTCATCAAACAGCTTGCCTCTTGGCATCTCTACTTTGACTGATCTCATGTACAGCTCAACCTCTCCAAGATCCTTCACCTCTCTGTAGGTCCATCCACCTCTGAGGAACTCTTCCTGAAACTGGTCAGTTTCGCTCGTTTGATCTGCTTGATAGTTAGGAGCCTGAGAGTAACAAACAACTGAAATCTTTGCTATTCCCAACACATTGAAGCCATAACCTGTTCTTACAGGTACATCTTGTATAACATCCACAAGATCCACTGTACACTCTGTGCCACTTCTTAGCCAAGTCATGGTAATATCCTACATGGATTAATGTAACTCTTTCCTGTTCTATCATCCTCCGTGAACCCCCCTCCAGCTGATACAACTTGTGCAGTGCATTCTGTATTTCACCTGCCAAAGTTTTCACTTGTATCTCCCTTCTTTGTCTGTTTCCATTGATTCCCTGTAGCTGCTCTTTTCAACTTCAAGACTCTAGTCTCAGCTTATGAGTTAAACTGATCTGTGCCTCTGCTATGTTCCTCCCTTTCTGGCTGCTTGATAGCCCCACTCACTCATGGTTCTGGCTCCAATGTGGTGGAATGAGCTCTCACTCAGAAATCTGAAGCCCTCTAACATTTAAAAGGTGTCAAATTACATTTCTTGTGGACCCACTTCTCCCCTGTTCTATCTGCTCAATAAACTTTTTCTGCATTATCTGTTTAAAAATTGCACTACCTATTACTGGCTTAATGTATGCTGGCAAAATATTCAAATAATTGAGTGCACTTCATTTTCATCTGTCTCTCCATCAGTTCATGTTTCCTCTTGAGTTGTACATCACTTTGGAGAAGTGTCTGTTAAGTAAATATGTGTAAATATAATTGCGTTTGAGGTCAGGGCAGTGCCATCATACTGGTTGCCACAAAACACTTTATTTAAATAGATGAGAAACCTCAGAAGAGAGCATACCTGCTGAATGTGTACTGCATCAGGTTTAATATGGCACACCATTGTTGAGTCTGTGCTGTCAGCTTGTTTTCTAATCGTAACAGGTCATTAACTTCACCATGCATGAAATGACTGTTATGGTCCATGTAGAATAAAGGGAGATGTTGAGGCAGATGTTATAATAGGAACAACCCTGAGCTGTCTGGTTGAAAAAGGCATGACTGTTTTTTCACTGCAGCCTGTTACAAGGACAGTGACAGCCAGTTCCTGGCATTTGTGTGTGTTTTTAAGGTGACGCTGCCTTTTTATTGGATAAACTAATGGTGTAAACACTCCATTTCGAGTGGTTCCCTGTCACTCCAAGTGTGTCCTAAGGTCTTGTCTTTAACTCTGAGAGTTAAATCTGACATCATCCCATGGCTTTTACTTTTACGGTAATGTCAAATTTCATCTAACCTGTGAACCTTATTAGACTTAGAGTGAATAAGTACATTTTCTGGGTAATGAACACAATGATGCCATAATTAGTGCTGCCTACAAGCTGCCATTGCTGATACTTGTCTGTGAGAGATCTGATTACACCCAGTCTACTTGAACAGAAGTCATATGTCCAGCATCCTTTTAGCTTATTCTCCACATTATCAGTTCAAAACAGGGTTAAGAGCAAGGACCCCATCTCAAACATGCTTATGTTACACTCTCTGCCCTAAGGTTTGATTATGCCATTTGAACTGAGTGCTTTATGCATTGTTCCTGATTTGGTGTGCTGTTTCCCTGAGCCTAGTGTTTTTAAAGAAGATAAGCACAGCGGGAAAAGTTTTCGGCAGAATAAAAATAAGCAGGGCCTTTTCTGTGAGTCATGTAAGTCTCTCCTATTTTTATGTTTTTGTTTTCTTTTGAGTGTTAAAGCTGTTATCTGAGAGCACAGAGCTGTATTGTCCCAGTGCAGTTAAGTGCAGGGGGTTGTAGGGTGAGGTCTGACTACTTAGATGTCTTTGTGGTGTGACCTGGCAAGCTTACTGTCAGTGGCATGTGTGTGAGTGAGAAAGTCCTGCTCAGGCTACAAAACACTGCAGCAGTAGCCCTGTCTTTGTTTGGTGGTGGTGTGCTATTGCCAATAAAGAGAAAGAACTAGATGTCATTTGTTCTCTCATAAAAGGTATCTGGCATAGCTGTAGTGGTTGTTGTGAAGGGTATATTTTGACCTTCATGGGCTGAGTCAGAACACTTAATAATTCAAGTGTACACTTCTTTTAAACCTTTCAAAGTCCCCATTTGCTGAGTTGTCATCATGTGCTAAAGTACAGTGTTCAAACTCAAAGAATTGCCTAAAAACTTTATATGGTTGAACATTGTTTACAGTGTAGTCAATGGAATTTTGCCTCACTAAAAGTAGAGATTACATGAGAATAAATGTGTGTATGTATAACTGTACACACTGAGGTGTTAATATTCCCTACTGATGTATGGCACTGTGCAGCAGCCCAGTGTGTTTTAACAATCTGAACTTTTATTTTTCCTTCCTCTTTCTTTTGTAATTATTATTTCTCATTCAAGCACTTTGTTGTGGCTCATTAAAAGGTTAACAAGGTGACATAGCATTTGGTAACTTAACATTAACTACAGACAGCTGTAGAATGCAAACAACTTTTAACAACCCAAATTTCCATTTCATTGCTGCTTTCTCACTTTTACAATGCACAATTGTGCTGTTGAAAGTTAAATTTCAGACATGGCTCCTTGCAGCCGCTTAGGCTCATGACAGATGATGCTCCCTGTAAATTAAAAAGATGTTTGGTTTTTATTAGCATTCTATCTGTATTATGCTTTGTCTGACTGTCTCAATTTGTTAGCCAACAGTGATGGGGGGGGGAAATATACTCCTCTGTCATCATGTTTTTAAGGTTCATCATTGATGATATGGCTGATACTACACATCTAGCAACCCAAGTTGATTCAACAACTCAGAATACAAGTTTGGTGTTTAAAATGTTACAATGATACCAGCTCAGTAGATCTTAACCACACAATCCCACCCCAGGTATTATCTTGTGATTTTACACAGAGGTCAGCTGTACCTCATATTAGTTTGTCTGTTTGAAAGCTTCCCTCGCCCTTTCTTTCGCTCTGGAAAAGTGGTGTGGGGACTGAAGGGAGCAACACGGTACATATCCATGAAAGCAGAGCTTGTTTTGTTTGGCCTCCTTTGTGTAATGTCTTTCAACAGTCAATGATTACAGTATCTTTTGCCATTTCCCTCTTTTGTATGTGGCTAGGGAAGCTTGGAGTGAAAAATAAAATCATCCATTACGTTGACCAACTCTCCTTGTAAAAGGGTTGTTTACAAGGGACTGCTGAATGGAAAATGTCAACTTTTATCTTTGAACACACAATCTTGTACCACTCCATGAATATGGCCCCTTTTTTAAAGAAAGGGAGATTTCAGTTGCAGTTGGGTCATCTGTGGATTTTTTTTTTTTTTTTTTTTTTAAGACTTGCAGGGTTCAGAGGAAAACTGGAAGCAAACAGTTCCACATGTGTGTGTGCACGTGTGTGATTGCATGTTAACTCCAGGTCATTGTCCTTGAGAACTGACTATAAATATGTGAATTTTTCAGTTTGGCATTGGTATAAAACTTCAGTGATAAAGGTATTGGCATTTGCCAGCATGTCAGAAAACACTGTTTTGCAAGTTATGTCAGCTTATGGAAGTAAAGGAAAAGCCTCAACAAAGAATAGTAATGAGCAAAAGGCCAGAGTTCAAAGCCATGGTTACAGAGCTGTCCTATAATGTAGAACAGTGGTTGATAAAGTGGGTTTAAGGTTCAGCATTTGAATCCAGCATCATTATAAAAAGGTAACAAGGGAATTTTAATGGGGGATCATGATCTTGCTGCTTTTGTAGGATGTTCTTTTTACAGAATGAATTGTAAAGCATGAGTTCAGACTCATCTTCCATGGCCCTCTGGTTCACTGAATCTCAGTGTACAGCCATCTTGGCATTCATTCACCTTCAGGTCTCAAGTTAGTGTCCTTAACCTTTTATCAGCCTGATCAGCCCCTGAGGTTTGATCGCCATCATCAGCACCACCACCACAGATCACTAATAAAGACAAGCATGTTCTCCCAAACTGTCATACTCCTGCTATCCTGGTAGAACCAGCAGCTCTGCACCTGACATATTGTGAGCACTGCTCTATTTGTTCGGTATCTGTGTTTCAGTACTGCATTTATTATGCTGGATTTGACACATCAGGGTTCTTGCTGTTTTTCCAGTATCCAGCTGTATCCTCCCTCTGAAGTTCCTGGTAAATTGGCCACATTCAAATGGGGTCTAGTGCCTGTGCAAATGTGTATTTTTATTTTTTTTATTTATTTTTTTTTTTGAAAGGAGAATGAATGCTGCAGGTGGTGTAGCAGCTATGGAAAAATCTAAAAAGGTGACCCTAGATCTGCCTCTTCCCAACATGTGCTTACATATGTCCAGAAACTGGTGGCACGCTCAGAGTTTGTGTTTTAAACAAAAAAAAAATTCAAGCATTTTCTTTTTTGGACCCAGTTTTAATACCATCTTGAAATTTTTAATACCATGTTTTTCTGCATTGGATTCTTGGGTATAACTGTTCTATGGTTTGAAAGATGTGTAGATGAAGTGGTGTAATCTTATTTTATTTTTTTTTCCTTATCACACTCGACTTTGAGTAGAAATTAAGAAGTTTGCACTGAACGGTGACACCAATTCTGAGATTTGATCAACTGCAGTCATTTGAAAGCTGCAGTATTCGAGATCTAATTATCCATGCAGTGTTCTCTGCCATGGCTTGTGATTTAAACTTCATCAGAAGCTATATAAGGAAGCTGGGTTAATCATTCAAGTGCCCTTTTAGAGCTGTGCTTTTGAAAACCCAGCCTAGCAGAATGTTAGCATTCACATGGCTTTCAGCTGACATGTTTCAGGTCCTTGTGAAGTCCAGTGACTGTGTTGAGAAATGGAACCTGGATGGCTGATCATTAGAACTCATACATGAACATTTAAAAAAGAGCCAAGTGTTATTTTATAGCTAATCCTTTTTGTGTCCATGTAGTTGTGCTTACCCTGCATTGGCTTTTTTAGGCTTTGGTCTTTTCAATGGTTGTGCATTTTGCTAAAGGACTGTATAGAAAATTAATAGCATTTAGGTATAATTTGCAGTTTTGATTAATTAGGCTGGGCTGTCTCTGACTAGTATGTATTTAACAATTAAGTTTAGCCATGTGCAGCATTGGTTTGGACCTGTCCTGCAGGGTTCAGCAGGATTTTGTGAAAGCAAGTTGGAAGGGGCTTGTCTACAACTGCCTTGTCTCAATAGTGCAACCCTCATCTTTACGGCCATGTTACTTTTGCATTGTAAAGTCCCCCGTTTAATCAGAATTCCATGGAGTTTGGGAAGAAGGCTTTAGGTGGCCTGGTTTAGGTGTTTCCAAGAATTGACTGTCTGCAGGGAGCTGAAAACAGCTTTGGTCAGAGTGGCACAAGATACACAATACATTGGTATGTGGAGGGACCCTGCATGCCATGGCAAAGGGGCCAGGTTTCAGCAGAGATTAATTTACCCTTCATGCTGTCACTGCACTTTTGCTTGGATCTTTGGCTAAGACCCCAGCTTATACCTCTGTGTGACACCCTACTACATAGAGCAGGGCAAGGACAGCTCCCATTTCTGCTACTATGCAGAAAACTGCTGTGGTGGAGATGGAAGACCTGCAAACCCATCTGTGGGGCAGCCATTATGAGCAATGTGTGACTGAGCTGGGATTAATGTTTTAATAATGGTTTTACTGGTTTTTATGGGATATGCATCTGTTCACTCTCGGCAATTACAATCTGATCACTAAGTATTAAAGCCTGGCTTTTTATGTCTGGTTTTGGTTGCTGTGCTGTTGAATCTGGCTGCTGGAAAGTGAGTCACTGGAACTATCTGCGTGTAAACATGTCTCACTAGGTTTGCTAAGGCCAGTATAAATAGGGTTGGTTCTAAGGCATATCTATGTGCTTTCATGGCGAGGAGGTTATCCAAAAGTACAGGAAGACCAGATGTTGCGATTGGCTCATGGCTGCAAAATGCTTTCTGTCCAGACGGTTTGTTTGCTTATTGTAAGAGCAAGGCAGTCTGTGAGGATGAGGGCAAGCCAGTCCAATAGTCAACAGGAACCGATCTGTTTTGCTCTAGAGAGCCACAAAAGGGGCACATTTTGCTTCTGATCCTAAGCTGGTTTGACAAACACAAATATAATCTTGAGTGTGGATACCTTAGGAGAAAGTGAAGCATTGAGTTTATCTTGCATAGGTCTATGCTAGATTGAATGTGAGAGTTGGGGGTTCAGGTTCTCATGGGCGATTCAGCAACCCTGTGATGGTACTCGGAGTTTGAATTAATCTTCACCCCAGACAACATGCTTTGAGGCTGCCATATTTAGACCCTTGCAAACAGAATGGTTTGAGACTTTCACGGAGAGGTGATACGACTTGAAGAACCTCCTCCTCCTTCCTTTCGTCCTTCAAAAACGGGTAAGGAAAAGTTGTAGAGGGTTCAATGAAAGAGCTAGAGGGGTGATTGAGAGCATGTGTTGAGATGAACAGGGATGTGCAACTGCACGGTTCTGGATCTGTCCGTACTCCATGAAGCAGGATGCAAGATCTGGGTGAGAGTAAAAACTGCACTTCTCCTGGGCTGTGCATGCAGACATAGCAAATCTTAATCAAGCTTACTTAAAAAGCTCTTTCAATTGCTGCACCAATTTGTCACCTGGGCTTCCAATTTACCATAAGCTGTTGACTAAAAGATGTAAATAATATAAATGGACGCACCTGTTGGAAAGTTAAATTGAATCAAATGCATTTTTCCCCTAGCAGTCCGTATAATGATGATGTGAATTAGCATTGCTCTTTTTCTGAGTGCATTTACTGTGCAGAAATCTGGCAACAGGAACTGTTCACAGTCCTGTCATAGCACTGCCTGATTTGTTGGGAAATTATACTTAGACCCATCTCTTGGCTGTGTGCACGTCTCACGTATGCTGGCTTTTCTGCAGTTTCAGAACTATTTTGTTTTGTGCATCATCTTAATTCTTTGCAAAGCAGCCTGGGAAAGTGATCCTTGCTTGGCTGTGTGAAGAATCTAAGCTTACAAAATGCAAGTACAGGAGGGAGAGGGCAACTTGCCTGTGATTTATTCCCCTGACAACAACAATCTAGGTTGTCACATTATACGGACTTGCTTCTGCCTCCTCCAAGGAGGAGCTTTAGGTGTGTCAACCACGTGTATAACCTTTTTACATTTTCTGTCATTCTTTTTTGAGTTTATGTAGCAGTGCTTTATTAGTGAGGCAAGTGTATATAATCGGTGTTAGTTGAGTGTTCTGAGAGTAGAACTAGATTAAAACAGCACTACGTTGACATGTTTGGAACAATTAAACTTTCTTAGGCTGTGTGCTATCTTTTATGGGTTTTTTGTATTCTTGTAAAGACTTGCTTGGAATCATGTGAGTTCCTCTGTTAGTGATTACTGGTGGGTCATCATAAGTTTAAGTCTAGTCTGTATCTGAGCACTGATAGGTTTTCCAGACACACTGGAAAGTTACTACTGCAAAATCAGCCCACAAAGGAAAAATGTGCTACTTTACTGTAACAAAAACAAGCATTTCCAAAAAATGACCAAATTTAATTATTAAATGCTTTATAGATCTGAAACAATCTTATGTTTTTGAGCATAATGGATGTCGAGTTGAATGTTCAGCGAGAATATAAGAGAGTATAGTCTTTCTTTGGACAGTTCCCTTTGTTCAGAGGAGATGCACTGTATTCTGTGCTGGAAACTGTTAGGTCCACTGTTACAGCTTGAGTGGCACTTCCAAGTTTCCCCTGCCAATGAATGGAAATGAAAAGAAGAAAATACTGACACCTTTTCAGTCTAGAGCTCCCCAACACTAGACCACTATCCCAAATACATTTTTTATTAGGAGTAAACATGTTTGTCAGCTGACAGTTTTTGCAAAAGTGAGTGATTTGCTATTCCTGCCGTGTTACACTCCCAAACCCCGCAGTTCCGCTGCCCCGGTGGCGTTGTCTGCCTCATGCCTTCAACCGTGCAGGTTTCACTATGGGACCCTGGGTGTTCATTATAAGTGGCCTGCAGTAGCCGCTGGCCAGGCACTGCCCCCTCCCAACCCCCTGCCCCTTCCCTTTCAGTCAGCATGTCAGTAATGATGTAGCCCAAGGTGAGCTGGTGTCACAGAGCTGTGGTGGTATGTCAGGTAAGTAGGGATGTGGTTCAGTTAAGGAGAAGAGTGCATTTAATGTCAGAATTGGATGAAAAGAGTAAAAGGCACGAGGTTTACGAAAGAGCCCCTCCACCTCCTGCCTTTGACTTGCTTGTTCTGTAAATGGGTACCGTTTATAAAGCATGCCAGCATGTTGTCTTTGACATTTACACAGAAAGGCATCCATGCTATTTTAGAACAGCTGTTTTTTGCTTCACCTTTAAAATGTTGCCAACTTATAGCTGATTAGCTGTTTCCAATTAGTTTAATATTCTTTCAGGTATATTTTTACATGCAAACACTCGCTGAAGTGAAAAGAGTTTAATGTACAAAATCAGGAAAAAATTACAGCACAGTTTCCTCATTTCATACCTTTATTTCTCCTTTATTTCATTGTGTATTTGGAAATCCACCACCTCACTTCAGTGCACTTGAGCTCCTTTGTATAAAAATTAAATTCTCGGTAGATGGTTCCTACAGTAAATCGTAGCCCTCATTTAAGATCTGCTGAAGTCAGGAATTTGAACAGTGACAGCTATGTGGCTGTGTGGCTTTTCTGCTTCAGTACTTAAAAGGTATAACAAATCCTGCTTACTTTATTTGAACAGATTTTTATTGTAATGAGTAGAATGGACGGGTGAATTTAAAATCTGTATTTGTGAGAGCCATACAGAACTCACTGTTGTGAAAGGATTGCCTTATTTGAATGTGGAATAGGGCTTTTTTTTACTCCTGTGTGTTTTTTAAATTCAAAAAGAGCTGAACGCTAGTCAACAGAAAGCAATTTCATACCATGGGAATTTTGTGCTCTGCTGAGAATTTACGCACACTGAATTTCTCAAACAAGGTTTTCTTGAGCTATTATGTTCCTGCAACCTTGGGGCAAACATGCAATTAAATAACATTGGTCCCCTATTTTAATGTTTGTGACATGGAAGTAATTCATTTTTTAAAGTGTGGTTGAGTAGCATTGGAGTGTAGCTCTTGCCTCAATTGGAGGCCACTCTTTTTTAAAGCATTAGTAATCTTAATTGTTATCATAATTGCTTTTTACCTTAGTTTTTCCCTTCCTGTCAGTTCTCTGCCCTCCAAGATGAGAGGTTTGTGATAAGATCAGAAGTGGGAAATATAGGTCAGCTTTTATGGGAATCATAATTTGACAGTGGATTTTGGCTGTCTGCTTGGTTGTACTTTCACTAGGTGATCATTAGAGGCCATTTAATGTAACCTCCAAACACCACAGAAATAGACTTTTCTGGAAAGGTCCCACTATGCTGTTGAGTTCCTAGGGGTCAACACTCAGACTGTCTGGAACAGTAAGTAACATTTTCCTAGCACTACAGTGAGGTAAAGAATGCCAGCATTGACGTCAAAGATGTCATCATTCTCAAAGTGTCTCCATTTGCACTGCTGGGATCTGAGCCCCTGCCCCAGAAATTCATTTCAGAGGTCCTGCTAGCGAGTTCAGTTGACATTGTATGTTTTTCTGGTGTTGTATAGTGTGATTTTAATGACAGGAGCTGAGATTAACTTCTTGGATCAACTGGAGCTTTTTTGCATCTTTCAGTCAAGCTGAATATTGGAGGCTGATCCTTTTAGCCTATAAAACTCGTTACTTCAAAGGATTTTCTTTTTTTCCTCTGATAAATGTTAGACCTTTCCTTTAGCAGAATTCCATGAAACCTACCTTGTCTGTGTGCTTGATGTTTTCCCCCTCTATTGTGTTGGATGTCCACGTGTTTATTAACCTTTCCTCAAAAGTGAACTGGCTGTGTCTACAGAAGACATTACCATAGCCTGACCTTTGCCGCTCCCTGACATTCTCAGGCTACACAAGGGTGATGTTCTGACAGCCCTGCACTTCAGGTTCCTCCACTAAACTGCTACACCCTGGGACTACCTCTGTTCCGTGTAGCTCTTTGTTAGACTCTTCTCTTCTGCTTTCTTTTGCATTTTTTGTCTTTTTAATCACCCCCAGGAAACCCTTCTGAATACTGTTCAGTTCAACTCAGCACTGCACTCACAGCAAAAGGCTGCCATTGTTGCCATATGGCCTCTGTGCAATAAGTTGGTGAGAGTACGGTACTGAGTGACACAACAGATGTGAAGGGGACAAAAATCTGTAGACCTTCCTCTGGTAACCCAGACTTTCTTTTTTTATTCCTCAGTCAGTTCCCCAGGTGCAGAGCACTCAGGTATTTATGTAACCCGCGGCTTCATTAACACCTGCTTTTCTTGCCATGAGGATTAAATGAGCTGTCAGTCTGACCTTTTGAGGTTTATAAGCAAGTTCATTTCTGTACTGCCACTGAGCAGAGCTGCTTTTAACTAGTCACTAGAGGTATGCTGCTGTGCCAAGGTTATTTTGTGGTAATTGCCTCTCGTTCCAGCCATTTTTCTATCTCCTTTGCTTTTTGGTTTTGATGTAGTGCTGCGTACTGTAGGTGGCTCTCAAAACTACAGGCAGATTTTAATTCGATCCCAGTTGTGGTGGGGTGGGGGATTGAGACTCAGCTGACAGAAAATGGATGGTAATTAATATGCTCCCAATTTTAATGTTTTGGCTTTTGCATACCTTTATGAAATTCTGTGAATTTTGGTACAATCTGCAAATTCTCTGCTCCTCCCCCTGCAAGAGTGTACATTTGCATGGATATTGAATCCAGACCAGTAAGGTGTATCTATGCTTTCCCAGTGTGTTGTTTACTGTCCTTTCTGTAATGATCCCATGTAATTATTTTGCATGCAATTCCAATGTCCTCCCCATATAAATTGTACTGATGCATTTCAGGTTAGCCCTCAGCTCCTGTGTGTTGTGACATCTTTTTATCCTTAGGACTGTCTGAAGGTTCACCTCTCTACTGTCTGTTTTCTGTCTGTCTGTCTGTCTGTCTGTCTGCCTGCAGTGTGACGATGGGAAGATTTCCCATGCTGCACTAGTGCCTGTGTGAAATGCTGGCCTGTCTGCCAGGACCAGGTGACTTCTGCCTTCAGCTTCTCTCCCACACGCAGATGAACACTGGACTCCAGAAATGTAAGTGCCTTCTCTCCAGCACCTATTCCTCACCATACATCAGCCCACTGCTGCTACTCCTTCTCCTGACACTTTGCTGACAAAATTCTGTAACTTCAGTAGTCCCAAAATGGAACAAACAACAACCGGGGTAGTGCCAGTAGTACAGGTGTGCAAAATGGAAAGTAGCCCTCTGAGAACACTCAGTGGCTCCTTGATGTGTCATATCCCAGAGACGGTTCATCCCTTAAGCACACCAGCCCCGTGCCCCCCCCCCCCCCCC
>UFQX01000844.1:0-38556 GCA_900497675.1 Arapaima gigas | reverse complement strand
CCCCCCCCCCCCCCCAGGGACCTCCCAGCTGCTAATAATGAGCCATCTTCTGGTGATCCAGTTAAATGACATTATGAACCTTTGGGAGTTGTGTGAGACACTATAACTTAGCCAAATCTTACCTCATGTGGCTTCAACTGTGTTCCATCCCTCTGCTTGTGTAGGTGAAAAGTCAGTTTCCCCCACTTTCCAACATAAGTAGTGTTGGAAATTCCAAAGATGATTCTCATCAGTCCCCTTCATATGGCTGAGCTCCCCCAGTGAAGTTAGCAGCTTTGCTTAAGAGGTCTTCCCTTGGCTTCATTGTCAGAATGGGTCCTGACCTACATTTTCTATATTTTCTGTAAGCTTTTAAAATGTGTGTCTTAAAAGGCTCATCAAGGCTATAATCAGTATGTCCCTGGGCTTCATATTAAGGAAAAGGGTCTGTTTTAATGTTGTCTACAGCCATGACAGAACAAGCCTTTGCTCTTACAGAAACCTCTCATGGGCCACTCCGAGAACATAAGTGGTTTGTCAGAAGTGCCCAGCAACTGTGCTTGGTTGCCTTGGTTTCTGCTATACACAAAGGCAGTGGAAATGTGTTTTTTCCCCTCCTTCTGAACACTGGTTTGGTTTCAGAATACATTTATGTGGATTATCCTAACAGATTTGTTCTTGTGTGTTACATGTGTGTAACAGTCATTTCTTTGTAAAAATCCCTTTCAACTGTCTGTCAACATCCAGTTGGATATTCTGTGCTAAACAAGCGGAGACCTTCATTATTGGCCTTTATAAAACAAAAAACACCCTTCCCTCTCAGCTGTCTCCCCCTATCTCTGTGGTTCCCAGTGGAGTGGTAGACACGGGAGTGGATCTGGCATGATCCCACTCTTGCTGACTGTCAAAACACCTCCACCCAATGTTGCTTCTGAGAGGGGTCCCTGTTGAGATGCTTGCCAGGTGCTTCAGGTGAAGCGTAAATGCTCTGATCTGCATGATTGAATTAGCAACCTACTATGTTCTTTAGGAAATCCTTTAGACTTTATTTTATTTTTAAACTTTATCCTCAGGCTAAAGTGTTACCAAGATAGTATTCTAAAAATTTGAATCTAAAAAACATTTCAGGCACATAATGAAACATACAAGAATGTAGTACAACCACATAGTGGATATTTTTTTCATGTTTAAAGAAATAGGGGTTTTCTTCTGGATGGTCTGTCATGGAATCTTGTAATGGGTTGAGCAGTTTTCCTTATCTCACCCCATGTCTCTGCATCTCAGTTGCCTAGTGATCAATCACCTGTCTCTGTACCATCAATACATGCCACAGAATGAATTGGTTCTCTGGAGTGTATTTTGTGACAGTGACTCAGCTAATTTGATGGGCCACTTTTAGAGTCTTCTGGCTTGGCTTTTTCTGGTAGGGAGTAGTTTATGAGTTTGGAAGCAGAGAGGGGAATACTGCCCCAGAAAATGTGAAAATATTTAACAAAAAAAAAAAGTTGCTTAGCAATGTAAAAAAACTACCATCTTTGCGGGCATCCTGTCCCTTCTGCTTGAAGTGGCTGGCCTGGATCACCATGTTCTATACACATTTTCTGAAAACAGATTAAGATATATTGTATGGGCAGTAGAATTTGGTCTCATTTTCTTAGATGAATCTTGCAGTTGCCCTTTCCTGTCAAAGATTACTAGATCAGCTTGTGTGTGCCCATAGCGATGACCTCCGTTTGTCCTTCCCTTGTAGGCTCATTAAAATGTGTGCTATATGAGATGGAATAATTGATAAGTATACAGTTAAGTCCAAGTTTTCTCTAAAACATAGCCTTTTAAAGCCTGGAAAACAAAAACCACTAGCATCCTTGTTAAAATTAATTGGAATGAGCTAGCATGCGTCAGGTGTGTGGGTGGAGCGAGGCCAGACTGCAGGTCTCTACCACTGTGAGCACCTGGCATATTGTTAGAGGTGTGAAATGTAGGTCATGAGGCAACACCCTGCAGATGAAGCTGATTGACCAGTCATGTCCTGTTCTGTAGCTGGACTCGGGCCACTGAGTCAAAGCAGAGCAGCGTTGGCAAGATGTTTTTCCTCCAGTGTTCACTCATAAACGACGATCAGAAACTAGGGAATGGAGATTTTTATCTTCCAGGAAATGGGACACAGTGATGTGGAGGTGGGGTAGTAGGACAGTTGCTGATGAGTGTCCAGAAAGGTCTGTCCTCTCTCACAAGGCCCGTGGCACACAAGAATGGATCATTAATGGCCTGGAGAGTGGGACTCTAGACCCTTTCAGAAGATGACATTTGTCAGCTGGGGTTATGTGCGGATCAGACACTAATGTAGCACTTTCATCCCCCTCCCCTCCCCCTTTCTGTTGAATCCAATTTTCAGCTTCAAATCCTTGGGTAATTTTTCTTCACACTCTGGATTTCGCTTGTCATCTGATGTTGTTCTTTCTCCCTGTTTTTAAGCTTTGTTCAAAAGAGGAGGGACTTAAATAGGGGGACATGGTCCAGTGAGGAGGTACTGCAATTTGGCTCCCTGTTGTCAGCAGTAAGAGTGACCAGCATCTGGTTTCTGTTTACTCATTTTGCAGTGTCTTTGTTGGGAACATGGGAATGAAGTGCTATCTCCACAGAGGAGCTCCTGTTGTAAAGTACAAAAGGTTCCCTATACCCACTGGTATTCTTCACCTCAATGGCCATTCAGACCGGGTGTCAAAATCAAATATTTTACATTTACATAAATGGTGCCCAGTATGGACTTCCCTCTATCAAAGATTAGCTGGAGACCATAAACAATGCAGGGCACCTGAGCATAGTTAACAACGAGAGGGACAATGAATCATGTGCTTCTTGGGGTGGGGTTGGAGGGACTATGAAAACTGAGTTTTAACTAGAGGCTCTGTGCCTTTGTGGGAATCTGGTGGAGCTGGAGCAGGAAGAGTGTTTCTTCCCACCTGCCTTTTCTCTACAGCGACAGAGTGCCACTTTGCTTTAATGTCGTGTGAAGTTGAACAGAGAACCAGCTGATACAAGCTGATAAGCCCTTTCCCTGGTGGCTCGGTGAATTGACCGCACCACTAAGAGTCGGTCCTATGTAAATCTATGTAAATGGCCCTGGAAGACTTTTAAGGTTCATCAGATGGCATGAAAGTTCCCTGGGAGCAAGTAGAGTGACAGAGCCTTCTAGCACTCATGGGGGTCATGTTTATTTAAAGGACTCCCCTGGAGACCAAGGTCATAATGAAATGTGGGCATTCAGACTTTTACATTCTAGATGTGCTACTTTTCACCTTTTGTTCTTTTTAAATACAGCACCTTGCTTAGTTAGACTGCGCGGTCCAGGAGAAGGAGGAGGAGGCTCTTGTGTTGTGATTGTAGTGGGGTTGAAACACACTTTGCTTGAAAACCCAGTTTAGGGTTTTTCTTCCCCAGTGGCCCTCTTGTCAGCAGATGAAGAGGTTGGACTTGTCTCTGTGCTGCCAGTGAAGTGAAGATACCACAATGGCAACAATTGTGCTATTTAGCTAGCAAGTCTTATCCTCTCAGTCCACTGACTCCCCTCTGCTCCCTTAGTTGCCGTGAATGGCTGTCTGATGTTCTATTCTGCACAAGCCAAATACGTCAGCTGGAGAACAGTTGAATCTAGCTAGTCGTCTAGTCTAGTGTTGCCCCCAGTTTAAATCTTATCACCAGAGAGCTCTGTGCTGCATAAGACAGACTGTGTATCTCAGGTCACTGAAATTGAAGCTAACTGAGCTTATGGGCAACCAGGACATAAGTCCCTTGTTTTTGATTTCTGATTTTGCATGCATGAGAATTTTCTTTAAAATTTAATGGCAGGGATTTCAGTAAGTCATGTTTTTATTTCCCCCTTGACTATAGGTTTCGGTGAAGGAACCTGCTAACCAGCTGTGCTGGTCCCATGAGCCGTCCATAAATAAGTCCACGTAGAGCAAGATGCAGCAGAGAGAGGTGTAAATTGGCAGGGCACTTGGGAGCAGGCGCTGACTTGCATGCAGCTCTCATTATCCTACACAAGGACTGCCTGAGGCAGGCTCCTACTAAAACTGATGTTTGAAACCTTCCTTCCCCTCCCTTAACTTGGTTTTTTTGTTTTTACTGATGGAAGGCTGTGTGTCTGGAGCACACAGTGGCATATTTGAGACAAGCTGTCTGTTTCTCCCTTTCTGACATCTGGGTGTTGTTAAATATACCACAGACACTTGGCTTCAGCAGTTCCGCAACCCTCATCAGGCTTAACATCTGTCTCACCCCCCGCCAGTTACCAGAGCAAATAGTAGAACCTTTCTCCACATTGACAGGGAAAGATCGTGTCATTTGGGACATCTGGTACATTTTTTTTAATTTGACTTTTATTTATAGAGGTTCTGGTTTAATTACATTAAGAGGACACATCTGGTTTGTTTGGGACTGTCCTAATTGGGCTGTGCAGTGTTTTGGAAATACTGGGATTTTAACCTAGTTTCCTGCAACCGGCCTTTCATGTGTCTTCCCTGTCACATTTACACCAACCTGCAGTCTTACCTGTACGCAGCCCAGAACGTGATGTTGCTTCTAGCTGTATAACTTTGTTAATCTGTTGTTCTTTCTCCCTCAGGGGAAACTATACAGAAGATGAGATCAGCACAGTATCCAACCCCAGCGGAACTGGATGCGTATGCTAAGAAAGTTGCCAACAACCCACTGACTATAAAGATCTTCCCCAGCAGTGTGAAAGTTCCTCAGAGGAATCAAGTCCGCCGTACAGTGAACGGGCTCGACACCTCCGGTCAGCGCTACAGCCCTTACCCGTGCCAGGCCAAGGCAGGCCTCCTTGCTATCGTCAAAGTTCCTGTCAAGGGGATTGTGAAAGACTTTGACGGCAGCCGGACACGGCTGCTCCCTGAGATCATGAGCCATCCTACCGGGCCCTACATTGCGACAAGCACTTTAAACCTTCCCCAGACTGTCCCTCACCCCCAGAGCCTCTCACGACCCCAGGCAAGTTTGCCCCACCCGCAGACTTTGCAGCCTCAGCAGCAGCCTCCATCCCAGGGCCTGCGACACCCTGCTGGTATCGCACAACCGAGCAACCTGCAGCACTCCGAGGGCCCACCCCGCCCCCAGACTCTAACGCACCTGCCCCCCCTGGGCCACGTCCCCTCCAACCTCCTGCTGCAACAACAGCAGGCACTACCCCCAGGGATTCAGGGGAATAGGAAAATGCCAGACACTGATGCCCCACCTAATGTGACCGTGTCTACCTCAACCATTCCGCTGTCCATGGCTGCCAGCCTGCACCAAAACCGGCCAGCTAACCTGAGCAGCATTGTGCACCAGATCAACCAGTTCTGCCAGGCTAGGGCTGGCATCAGCACTACCTCTGTGTGCGAGGGGCAAATCGCCAACCCCAGCCCCATAAGCCGTAACCTGCTTATTAATGCCAGCTCTCGAGTGTCCATGCACAGCCTGGGGCCCGGCCCCCTGCCCTCATGCATCCTCAACTCTGCCGACAAAACCTCCGCAACTGCTCCTGCAGCAGCCATCATGCCTCCCAACATGCCCCCTGCAAGCCGGATGCCAATGTACCCCGGCGATGTCAAACAACAGACACAGCAGCTCCGAGCCTGGAACCATCACCAATTTGCACACCTGCAGAACGCTCCTGAGAGCAGTCACCCTGGCAAGCTGCCTTTACGTGAAGGCTCTGCGGCACCTGGCTACCCTTGCAAGGCCATGAACTACCCCCAGGAGCTGTGCATGGGCCAGCCATATAGTGTAAAGCCTCCACTGGACAAACCCACGCCTTCACCTCCTGTCAATGGGATGCCAGGAGCCATGGCCTACACCAATGGGCACTACATTCAGCACATGTGGAACAACATCCTACCAACACCCAACAGTGACAGCTCAGGCTCTCAAGACCTGGCCATGCCCTTCCACGGGGGCCCAGCAGGGCCTTCTATAGACTGCGCACCGGGGACACATTACAGGGCCGGAGCCACTTCCTCCAGCCAGACTAATCTGATGCAAACTGCAGATTACCTGGGTGGGGACTTCCAGCCACCCTGCTTCCGAGATCAGAATCTGGCCATGATGGTCAAGATGCAGAGGCCTCCGGTGGGCCGGGCACCAGAGCCGGGTGACAGTAGGAATAATCATATTCAGCATCCAGGGTATAGATAAGCTACAGCCCTCTGTGCGCTATCAGTCTCTTTTAGTCTTAAATTAAAAGAATTAAATTAATAAATTAAGTAAATGACCACTAAAATATATTTAACAAAGCAGTGTTTTTTGGGGGGTTATTTTGAAATTTTGTTGAACTTGCAAGTAATCGATTGTTTTTTTTTTTTTCTCCTTTAAATGTGTGCTCTTGCACAAGTTTGCATTTAATATTTCTCATTCCCAAGTTCTTCCTGTCTTAGCACTCTGTTTTTCCTGTTTTTGCTTTATTTCTGTTTATTTTGTGCAGCATTAGTCCCAAAAATGTCTTAACATACGCAATGTAACACTGGGATTTGATCTTTGAAAATGACTTATAAAAGCCTTTAGTATTAATTTTGCTTTTTCCTTATAAATGCTATTTATTGGACACTACAGATAAAGAGACAATTTGGGGCTTGTTTACAAAGAGTTTTTTTTTTTTTAAATTTGACACAGACCAAATTTAGTCCAGCATGTAGGTTTGTTCTGTCAGCAAAGTACTTTATAGGCAATGTAGAAAAGTGAACGTCTTGGGTGGTCATGGTGAGGGTCGTGTGCATCTTTTACCTGCAACCTGCAGAAAGTTCTGCTGCCATTTTATCTTTTCATGAAAAGTTACTTGAAAAACAGTAATGGATGATTTGGTTGTTGTTTTCTTAGGAATTACATTTTGAAAAAATAAACATACTGGAGCATCTGTATTGGTTTCTGAAAAAAATCTCATCTCTGAACCACATCAGTGTTGATTACATTTCCTTCTGTCAACAGAAATGGCTTGGACTGAGTTACTACTGGTTGTGAAAATGATTTTCGTGTGTGTGTGTGTGTGTGTGTGTGTGTGTGTGTGTGTGTGTGTGTGTGTGTGTGTGTGGGGCANGGGGGGGGGGGGGGGGGTGCAGACATCTAGTGTTTGCCTCTCTCTTGGTCAGCCCTTTAAATAAGCCTTAAGTAGGATGGTCTTTGAATTTCTCTTGGAAAAGAAGCATGGTACAAATGGGGAACTAACATGACAAAGGGGATTACAGTGAAAATACAACAGTACAAAACTTTTTTTAACTGAAGCTATTGTTGAATAGAAAAGTGATTCTTAGAATTTCATAAAAGGACTAAATCATAAATGGAGTAATATTTTATTGTAATTACATTTTATAGCTATGTGTAGTACTGGGCTGTAACAAAGGTCTTTTCAAAGTTTCAAAGCTTCAGTTTTTGGTAATTTGTGACTATTTATATTGCTTGATTTGCTTGTTATTTGAATTGATTTTAATTTCTTTCCTTTTGCTCTTGAAGCAAAAGGAACAAAATCCTTAACACCTTTCCTTTGTCACAGTGTGGCTGTTCAGCAGACAAGACGGAAGTTATACTACTTTTTTGTAATATTGTAATAATGAAATAAAGTTCTAATTTATGCTTTGAAGGCTCTGCTGCATGTACATTTATTTGATGTAAATCATTCTTCAACTCGCTTTTCTATACACAGATCCGCTGTCTGTGCGTGCGTGAATTCCAGCCCTATCGTCTGCTTTTCTGCTTGGTTCATGCAACTGATCGTGTTATTTTTGCATTTGAATCTGCATGTTTGTTTTCCTCCTTCCAGTCTGTTTCTGAAGCACATTTCAATGTCTTTTTTGAACAGCTGATCTCATCTGGCAGGGGGATGTGTGATGTCAGCATTACATACAAACAATGATGAGAAATATTTCCATTACAGGTTAGTTTATTGGCTTCTGGTTGTGGGCTCTGTGATTTGTTACAGAAATGCACATGATGATCTTCTCCCTTCACCAAGCACAGATGTTGGCCATTTCACTCTAGCACAGCAGCTGGCTTTGCAAACTAATCTGCTGGTGTGTTGCATGCTAATTCCTGACCTCCAAATAAAAGAATGCCGGGTGAGTTTAAATCCTTGGTATCAGGTTCGTGTAATGAACACTTTGTGAAGAATTTTAAACTGTTGCTGGCAATATAGGATAATGAGAGGTTAACTAGGATGATTCTACTGGTTTTGTAGGCCTGCACTTCTGAGCCAGTGGTGTCACAAGAAGATGTTCAGTGGAGTCAGTACTGTAGTCCTTGGCTTTGTTCCCCTTTTCAGCATCTAGAAGCTGATTCCCATTGCAAAAATTGAACTTTTTTTGAAGGTATATTGGAGAAAAAGGGCTGTCAGGAGACAAATGCTTTGCTGAAGTTCTAGACATATTATTTAAGTTGCTTGTGCTTTTGTGCATGGTTTAAACGATTCTTTCTTACCAAACCAAAGCCTGACTTTTTAAATATTCCTATTTTGTCTGAAATTCATTTCAGAATTTTTAAGTTGCCTGACTTTGCACTGAAATGCAAACCTGCTTTAGAAAACTACCATAGCAGGTAAATACATTCCCCAAGTACTGAAGATTTTTCATCTGGATTTACTTCATGTTGGTTGTGCTGGACACTGCAACATGCCACATGGTCACTGGTGACAGGAGTAAAGTAGAAAGCTGCTGAGGTTCTTTTAGGCTTTTTCATCATCTGAAAGCTGCATCTGAGGCAATACTGTGAGGTTAGAGATGAACGATAAAACGCCCCTGGAAACTGCTAGGGCAAGACCAGTGCCTTAGCTGTGTTATGAGTTCCACTGTGTGAACTTCACCAAAAACCCACTAGGAAACTAATTCTGAAATCATTTAATCTTCAAGTGTTTTTTTGATTGACTGTAGAACATCACTGTGTTGTACAGCTTGCCTGTAATACCATCGGTGTAATGGAGCATTTGTTTCTAAAAAGAAAATGCGCACAGTGACTACTGGTAATTGTCATGTGAAAAGTAAATATAGTGGACAGGCAAACTGAAATGCTTTATTTAGAGGTCGAAGGGTGAGGTGATGTCTTGTGTGTTAAATACCCAATGCCGTCAAACATTTGGGTCAAATGTAAAAAATAATAGAAATGCTTAGCTGACATTCTCTGAAAGTATATGAGTACCAAGTCTTCCCAGGCCAATGATCTACTGTCACTGCTCATTTCCCAGCATGCTTCAGGCCAGTTAAATTAACGTGTGAATTCTTCAATTTCCTCAACGTTCACACTCATCCTCCCTCCCAATTTGGATATTGCTTATAGAGCACAAAATACTGTGCTGATGATGATGATGATGATGATAATCTCAAAAAAGACTTTTTTTCCTTAAAAATGACAGCTATGAGCCTAATCCCTGATGGCAGTAATTGACTGAATGTGGCATGAAGCAAAGGGAGTGAAAGGCCTAGATGCTTTGGTCTTGTTTACCTTGACAGGCCCCCAGACCAGTAACAGCAATGGGTAAATGATTTCTACTTATACTGCATGGCATTTTTAATTAACTTATTTTCCTCTAAGTGTCATTTAAATCCCATTTGTTTCACTCCTGCAAACTTAAACAGGGATGTGGCGGCTCTCCTGTTCCCCATAACAATTCCGCCTGTGTTCTAAGCAAATGATAAAAACCATGTACTTACAGATCATAAATAAAGGACAAGAAGGTTTCAGCTGTCAGGATGAAGCCATTTCACGATCGTTGGACAATGAATGCTGTGAGTTTTGTTAATTGGTGTTGTTAAAAAGAAGGAATTGCACTAACTGTAGGACATGTGCTGCACAGTGGCCTCCCTTGATAAAGGTGTACAATAATGGCAGCCTTGAGAGGCTGTTTGAAATGGGAACGTTGAAATGAACACTGCTGACATGAGAAGATGTTTATAAAGCACAAGGGGGACCAGGAAAGCATAGGCCTCTAAACCAAAAGAGATTTGAAAATATTACTACTGACACTGATTTATGTTGTGTTATAATTATATCATTAAAAATTAGTGTATGAAGTTTTTTTTTTTTTTCAGTCCAGAGTGGCAAGTTAATCTGTCACAGGATCTATTTCACATACAGTTAAAGTGTTTAGCGCCTGTGGTTTATTGCTGGTTTTTATTAGAATCTGTGTGAATCTGTCACTTATCATCAGAAGTTGCTTAAATTCACTTCCAGTTTCTTAGAGTGCTTTCATTTGTGCCTGTTCTACCCTGAAACCCTACCCTCTTTGGCCTCCACACTAAAGTCAGAAGCATTCCTGTGCCAGTATTTCTGACCAGCAAATCACTTGAGTGATCATCTCAGTTGATGCGTCATTTCGTTTTGCCAAGAAAACTTTTTTTTTTTTNCTGACCAGCAAATCACTTGAGTGATCATCTCAGTTGATGCGTCATTTCGTTTTGCCAAGAAAACTTTTTTTTTTTTTGAAATGAGATCCTCTTGTGTAGCATCCACATCACAGTTCTCCTACAGACTGGCACTCATAACACTTTACATGTCTGCTTAATTCACACAGTTTATGTAAATGTGCCGCACAAATAACGATCAACAAATTTAAACTTTCTTTCACCACGCACATACAAGGGGATTTTTTAACTAAATTACATGCCCACAAATTAAAAAAATGAAATCCAAAATGTTGCATAAGCTACCATTTTTTGCTTGAATTAAATTGATCAAAATAATTGGTAGAAATGTCATATTTAATACATACAGCTGCAATGGACTAGCATCCCATACAGGGGCAGTTTCAACAACCAATGATTCTAGGATAGGCTCCAGACCCCTGCAACACCAGTCAAGATAAGCAGTTAACAAAAATGGATGGATGTTATGGACCAGAGCCAAAGGCATATAAACATTAACTCATTTTCTTTAACTGCATGTCTTTGTCAGGGCCACAGTGGTCTGATGAATATCCTGGAATCACTGGGTGCCAGCCTATGAAAAAACACCCCAGATGGGACACCAGTCCAATACAAGGTAATGGCATACATTAGTGATATGTGCTTTGGGGCAGTTCCCAGCTGATTTGTCCAGATAAACACAAATGGGCCACACACTATGGTCAATTTACAGTGATCAGTTAACCTGAAATGCATGGCTTTGGACAGTGGGAGGAAACCTACTCAGACACAGGGAGAATATACAAATTCCACATAGACTGAGCTGGATTTGAACCCACACCCAACCCTCCCAGGTGCTGCAAGGCAGCAGTGACTCTTAGTGGACCACTGTGATATGTCCATTTGCTAACTCAATGTTCAATGTGTACATATGATATTAAAACACCATCACTGTTCACATTTTTAAACACCTTCTCTAGAAACCTTTTGTTTGTAACTGGACTTTGGCTGTACGTCTTCACAATGATAGAACTATCCTGATGGAATTTTCTTCCATGACTTACATATGACCCCCAGGTAGACAGAATGTAAAATATGTATTTTATATGACATTTTTCACACTGCAGTTTTACATGTTTCAAACATAACATTTGATGAATAAAACCTGCAACTTTACTATGACTGCAACCCGAGGCAGCTTCAATCATTTTCGTAATAAGCACATCCAATTTGTTGAGAATCCTGTGGTTTTATGTGGCTGCAAAGTTCAATGTCAAATAGCGAGTAACTAACGCTCAGAACATTGACACACAGGCTGCTGGGCAAAGCATGTGATCAGACGTGGACATCTGCACAAATCCACCAAGGCAAAGGAGCTTTCTGGTTCTGTCTTGTTTCTCACACTGGATTTCCCACCATCAATGTCCACGAAACCCTTCCTGCTCTTAAATGAGCTTTTTACTTAGTCCAGTATTATAGATAGAATCACAAATCCTTGGTCGTGCTGGTAACCTGCAACACGTGCTCAGAAGCATTGCAACATGAAATCATTGATATTATCTTTGCTTTTCCATGTCACACATTTCTTTGTGAATTGAGTAATTTATTAGTATACTCTATATGACTAATATACTAAATGACATTTTTTCTAATTTAGTCATGTAATCTTAGAATATTCAATTACCACAGTTCATTGCAAATTTCTTACTTAATACTGTGCAGACAGAAGCTGGAAAATGTGATTTTGGTGGCTACTGATTATGAAATCTGCATAACAATAGATTTGCTAAATGAAATTAATTTGATCTTTTATAACTGAGAAAAGCTGTACGGGGACAAGCTGTACAGGGAAGGCATGTTACTATTCTATTTAGTAGAAAATACTTGTACCAACATAGGAAAATAATCACCATCTATTATTTTACAAAATGTTCAGGTGCTTTCAACATGCGTGGCTTGTGCTGCAGTTCCACGGAGGTCCTCCTCATGGAGGTGAGACACCGGAGAAATGGAAGCTGCAGGCCGATGCTGCCCTCAGGAGGTCACACGTGCTGCTGCTAATATGGGTTTCTGCTGTCTCTAATGGGTGTCATCTCAAAGTCTTGAGCATGTCCAGCCAGACTGCGCCTCAGCAACTGACGCCAGCTCCTTCCTGTGCACGTGACAATGAGTCAGCGGAAATAAAGACTCCATCAGGAGTGCAATCCCACTTACAACCGATGTGACATTTCACTGGATTGCCGGTGCCTGACCTGGTCAGTGGAGCACCATCTCCGCAGGCATTTTTCACTGCTAATGTAAGGCTACGTGACTCAGTGTCTTGTGCCAGTTTACTATTTAAATAATTGTGCTTCTTCACAAGGGGATAAATGACTGTGAGTACCTCTCCTCGGGCTCCTGTCTGGGAGGGAGCTGGAAGAAGGGAAGCTGTGGTCTCCAGGATCCTCGTTGATGATGCTCATGTCGTTGCTCCATTTGGTCCAGTTGACCTCCTCCACACTGCAGTTACGACATACACACAGGGGCACAGCAGCTCATTCAGTGCTATTCAAGTAAAGAGAGTCAAATGCACTCAGCCATTCCGGAGGGTCAAGGAACGCAACCTATTCCTTGGCTCAGTTTGGCAACCTCAACAATGGGTGGCACCTACCGTCACCAATCCTACAGCCTCCTGGCTTATGTAATAATTTGGTTCTAATGTAACACTTTTATCCAAAGAGACAATTTTACCCATTACAGTCAGAATGTTTGTAATTTAAACTGCTACAGCAGGGTTTCACTTGAAGCAGCCAATTTAGGTTATAAGGCTCTTTCTTTAACCACAGTGTTACTTCGCTTCAGTCTTACTGCTCACGGTCTCCAGTGTGTTGTTAAACACTGCATGTGGCACCACATAACTGTTTTTGTTCCTTCTAACAGAGGCATAATTGTACTGTAATGAACAAGTGAACATTTTGTCTGAGATTCACCTGAAACACCAGCGCTTGTTCGCTCCATGGCCTCTGCACAGCTGCTTCTCCAACCCCGAACGGAAACGCCTCCTCAGAAAGGACGGCAGACTCCTCTCTAGGTCCAGGATGGTAACAGCCCGCTAAGGAACACAAGACATTATCCTGTCTGCTGGAGTCATTCCATGTTTGACGATGACGGCTTCAACTGTCCATTTAAAAGAACATTTGCTCTTCCTCTTTTAAGCTTCCTAGGTTTCTGAACAGCCATGTCAGATGTGGTTTGAATAACCATTGGGCAGCAGTCCTTCTAAATACCTGTAGTTTCCAGACGTTTGTGCTTTCCTCAGAGAGCCTCTCCACCGTCTTGTTCATCAGTGCAATGAGCATGTTGAGCAGGAGGATGTAAGTGAGCACAATGTAGGAGATGAGCAGCAAATAGAAGACCTCCTTGTATTGGTATTGATCAGTGAACTCCAAGTCGCCCATCCCGATGGTGAACTTGAAGAGCTCCAGGGTGGTGAATCTAAAGTCATTGAAAGATGGTTTTCTGCAGTCTGAACTGCTGTTTGTTGTGTTGTTGAATGAATCATCTATCAGTGTCACGATGGCTGTAAAGCAAAGTGGGGTTTTAAAATAATTAAACTTAACAAGGAATGGAATGGTCACCACAGTCAAATGCAAGAACAAATAATGAACATACTAAACATCAGCAGCCAATCATTCAACTTCAAGATGCAACATGAAGATTGTGAGTGATTGATACCTGCAGAAAATCCTAAGAGGTAGACAATGTAGACAAACAAAAAGCGTAAAACGTCACTGAAGATCATCTGACAGAGAGAAAAAAACACGTCTTTAATGAATTGCATTCCTGTACAGAGTGCTGACAGAAAAACTGCCCACGTCTCATGTTGGATCACTGTGACAGTACAGCTGAAGAGCCAACTGTGAAATGTACCTGTTGAATCATGACGTTGTAGATTCCCATTAGTCTGGACCCTCTCAAAAAGTAGAGGATGTTGATCCAGCTCAGAGAAAGGCACAACACCAAGAAGCACAAGTACTCCTGCATCCCACAGAAGTAGAGCACTGATGTGACAGTGAAGAGGACAGCCTGTATGAAACTGGGAGGAGAACTGAGTCAGTCAGTTTCCTCACAAAGGAAGTGTAGCGGGACTTTGGCTCACATCCCCTAAATGAAGTGACATCATGAGCTCCTTTAGCTGCTGGGTTATTCAACTTCAATGCAGAAGCACTTCTTGCGGGCCTTTCTGGCCAACAGCCATCTGCCTCCCTTACTTATGACCCGTAAACAACTGACTGTTTATTACTGTTGTTTGTTGGTTGTTTTCATTTCGGTTTTATTATCAGTTTATTGTAATCTGTATCCTGGGTGTCTGGTTGCTATGCGATTAACTTCTCTAGGGGCTCAATAAAATCCACTCCTGTCCCAGATGTGAGAAGACTGAGAGGTGCTGTCTGCTTGCTTTGGTCTGCACCTCCTCACTGTAATTGTTGGGATTATTTCTATACTGTGTATAGAATAGTATATGTTGTGTTCCTATTTCTATACACTTCTGTAACAGTTATGATACTTATTGTGTGTATATGTTATACTTAGCAAGCATAATAAGTACTGTACTACATTATGAATAATAAAAAGACTTTTAGTAGTTAAAAATTTTTGGGAGACTTGGTGTGTGCTGTGTGGGGCAAATGACGAAGAAGAAGAGAAAAGAGGACTTACAAAAGAATTTCACTGTATCCGTCCACAAACAGCATCTGCAGCGTCAGGCGCTTTCTTCTCAAGCCCAGTATCTTCAGATGTAAGTGTTAGGGATAGATAATCAATGTTGGCATACAGTTAAAGATAAATCAATATTAATCTATAGAATTTGCATGAGGTAAATTTTGTTGTGATAGGAAAGCATCGGCATACCCCTTTGAAGAAGAAATACGCAGCTCCCAGAGCACTGACCCCCTGGCCTGCCACATACAAACGGCCCATTCCAGTGTTTTCCACCGGAAACGGAACCTGCAGATTAATGTGCAGTGATTTCAATACCTCAGTCTTTCATTTGCAGACCAGCCAATGCCTCTGTTATCAAAAAGCCATCAAACAAGACCTGATGATGGCCGATGACTGACAGGTTCAGCTTGTGCAGCAGCACAGGTTCTGCCGGGACATGTTGCCCAATAGAAGGGTGATCGTGACAGATGAAATGCTGCTTTCTTACGTTTTCATTTTTATCAGTGGTGCTGGTAATTTTGCCAGCTGTACATCATTGTTTTCACGTTGGGGCCAAAATATAATCAGATAGCTAGATAAGTAGATAGACTGTAATTAAATCAATTACATCGCTTAGGCATCACATTACTGCATGTTGGGGGGCTCACTCGCCTTGGACCCCCAAAGACTTTGCTTTAAGTTCAGCTCAAGGAAGATTGTTTTCTTTCTTTTTGTTGCCCTTTGTATTTTTCAGCATTTGAAACTTTGTGTGTTTCGTCTTTGCCTGATATTACATTTATTTACAAGCTGTGGGAAGGGACAGTGCCGACCTGTGAGCAGCAGCCTTTAAGGAGGCCTCCTTCTGTGACTTAACGTTATTCTTATGGATGAAAATAATCAAAAACATTACCTGTTCTTCCTGCCTGTAATAGGCAATCACGGTGAAGATGATCAGGTATAAAATGTAGGAAATAAAATTGAAGAGAAAGATCCACTTGGCAAATCGATCCCATTTGTCATTAAGCAATTTGTTGAGAAGCTCGATCTGCAGCATCTCTGGCCGATTCTAGAATGAAATTTACTTTGATTAACTTTGCAACTTTTCCCATCAAACATGACAATGTAAAAGTGTATAACAGCATTATTATTAGTACTATTTAATGGCTTTGACATATAGCTGACATCTGCTGAAGTGCTTATAGCCGTTTTCTGCGATCGGAAGGTTCCCAGTGATAATCCCGCTGCCAAAGAACTTTCTCTGAATTTCAGCAATGGAAATTTCCTTGCCGTTCGATTCTGTGATGGACAGACATTCTAATATTCTGCTGCAGCAGTTCAGAGCGACGGCAGAACCTCCTCATCTACATTTAAGGTGCACATTTTCAAGCATGCAGGCATTTTATGGTTATTTATATTTTTTTAACCATATTTTTTTCCTAAAGTTTCTCTGTGCTGCAGTTTCAAAGTGATGTTAATTTCTCCTTCCAGCTATTAGCTGAACACGTGTTGAGATTCTCCTGGTTTTTGCAGTGTTTACAGTGTGAATCAGGTAGGAAAGCTCAAATGAGCCAGCAGAGAATTTTTTGTTTTAGTTTAGTTTAGTTTTGGTTTCGTTTTAGTTTCGTTTTAGTTTTGATTTTAGTGCAGCTCAATGTTGAGAAAATGTTGGAATAAGTCTTGAAAAATACATTGTATAGAAACTGGAACCGAGGAGGAAGCTGTGGCCATGACACCTTTTCAATATTCACTTTCATTTGTTTCCATACATTCCACCGGAGGTTATTAATGCGGTAAAAGGCTTGGTCATCATGACCACTTGACAAGCAGATACTGACAGTAAATGGGTGGAAGTCTTGCAGAACTTTTCTCTTATACATTTATCTGACATTTTTAACAACCTGACGAGTGAACAACTGGAGGGATGCACTTCCTGCACCACTTTTATTGATCGTGACTTTGGAGTTAAATCAAATTTAGTCACAGACCTCTGGTGGTCATTTTTTTTTGCTGCGATGGGAGGGAGCAGAGCTCAAACCAGCAACTTTCAGTGTGCGAGGCTGCAGTGAGGACAGCCAGTAACCCAATGAGGATGTAGGTGACATTGGTTTAGTAAAAGTGCATAAGGGTGGCAAACTTACGGGGATTGTACTGTCGTAAACAATGATCTCCATCACAGAGTTTTTCTCGTAGGAGTCCACAGAAGCCAGGTCGTACAGGGATGACTGCACAGGCCCGTAGACCCATTCTGTGAACTTGCGGGATAGATGCCGGATGTCCTGAGCATGGAACTCCCGCTGAATCATGTTTCGAAAAAGCTAGAGATAAAGGCAACAGACACCCTGGATCACTTCCAGAGGCAGAGGTTTGGTAATATCTTTCTGTAGGAAAACTGAGCAATATTCATATTATTGCTTTCGGTGGCAATGGGGCTGACAATCTATCCTGTGGCTACAGTGGTTTCCCTTCCCTGTGTCATGTTGTTGTAGACCCTCCATTTACATCTGCTGTGTAAGTGGAGCTTCTCCAAGAGAGCTTCACCTTGTTCACAATAGTGTATTGAAGTAGGCAAGGAGTAAAAGAGCCACCTACCCCAATCTTGCCAGTCTTGGCTGCCAGCTTTAGGGGGGTCAGACCCTCTTTGTTCTCACTGTCCTCCAGCCTGGTCTCAGGGTAGAGCCTGGCTGCTCTGGTCAAAATGTGGTCATACATACTGTTGATAAAGTCTGTATTCTCTCTGCTGTTGTCTGCCACCAGCACCAGGGCATGTAGCACTGTATTGCCCAGAGAATCCGTCTCCATCACATTCGCTTTCTGGTAGGGGTTGTCCATGAGGAAGTCCACAACATCTCGCTGGTTGGTACAGGCTGCCAGCGACAGTGGCAGCTCTCCTGGTTCGGTGGATAGTTCAGATAACCTCACACTGTAACACATCTGACTGCAACATGGACTACTCCGTAACATTAATTATGCCATTTAGGATTTAATCTGTTTAACATGCTTTAAAAACTGCTCAGTACTGAAAATGTCATCAGTTTCTTGTATTAAATGCTGAATCCACAGGGCATTTAGAAAGTGTTCATCCTGACAGATAAATGAACAAGTGAGAACTTACACTTGAAAGTACAAACTGTAAAATTGTTAACTAGCCATCAAAGTTAAGAAATGCCTGAGGAGAAGAGAAGTTTGAAATAAAAATGCATGCCTTGGTCATGTTCTGCGCCACATAAATGGAGCAGCTGCCCCTTGTGTGGCATGAGTTCTCAGGCAATTCTCATCTGGCTTGTAGCCATGTGCAAACTCACAAGCATGTGCCACAAACCTTGTGACTTTTTATCATCGTGTAAAACCATCATCTATTATAAGCCCTACAGCAAAAAGAGGTGCAAGTATTGCCTTGCAAGAACACTCCAAAAATCTCTCTAAGTACAAATGACTTGACCGGGTCAGGAATGCAGTAGTGGAGCCTGTGGCAGAAGCATGGGGTGAAAGACTAAGTTGGGTTTACCTCTACAGGAGGCAAGTCTATTAGCGTGTTCTAAAAGGTTTTATTTTATAAGCCACCTTAAAATCAGACACTTAGAGTTTACAGTAAAAAACAATAATGCATGGGCTGTAACACTAAAGCTAGGTTACTGCTTGTGCAACACAGAGCAGTTTTGGCCTGAAGCCTGCCCTAGTAGTCAGGGCAAGTATGAAGATGCCAGTTGTGCTCATTCACCTTCACATGTACATAAGTGCATTTTAAAGTCACTGTTTGTTCATGCATCTGTCTCAAAATCAGGTTCTGATGCATGGCTGCAGTGGTGCGGAGTAGAAATTATATCATGAGGCAGGTATTCCCTTGATGGGATGCCACTCTGTTGCAGGACAACCATACATGCAGCTTAAGTACAATTTAATTATCAGGCCCCTGCACGCCCGTCTTTTGACTGGGATCTAGATGAAACCCACACTAATACAACACGCGGAGTTCACACAGACCGAGCCAAATTCAAACTCTGTTGCCCAACAACAACAGAACAAAGCAACAAAAGTGGAAAAACAATGATAATGAGAACAAAAAGCAATATAAAAAAGCCCATGAGTACCCTTACTCTTCGGCTCTATCTTGGAGACGTACTGGGCGTATCGAGACAGGTGCCGTGATACCGTGTTACAGAATGACAGGAAGGCTCAGCGGCGATGTCTTTGGTTTGTCTCAGCAGCGCCCTGGAGACAGGCTCAGCCAGAGAATTTGGACAGGAGCAGAAAAAAATACTGGCAACTTGTAAGAAAACGTTGCTGTAGTAGGAAAGGTTAAAACATGGAAGGGCTAGTTGTGCCCCCACTGAGTACTAGCCCAGTTGAAACCCTGCCTTGAGTCAAAAACTTAAACCATAACCCTAACCTTTCTACAAAACACATGCAGTCCTCAACTTACAACAGGCTTGCAGTTAGGACAGTAATTCATAGTAATAACAGTAATAACTTAAAAAAATGAAACTGATAAAAACTATCAAACTAATGTATGATTTCCAGAAGTCTGGAAAGCAAATGAGCATCTTATAGCAAATTAAAGCATGTATACAGGAACTTGTAAATGTATGTCACGATGGCACGAGGACAGCATCATACGGGAGTGCGAAATGACTGAGCGGGACTGACATGATGGGTGAAACATTGCAAAATACGTCTGAAAAGCGGTTACCGTGTAGTGCACCACACACCCAGAAATAATTTCGACTACGAGCCGACTGGCAACCTGAGCGCTGGTTCTTAATCAAGTTGTAAATTGAGGACAATCAACATTGTCCATTGCTATAAAGTATTGATAATTACTTTGGTAAATGTAAAATGGCATTTTTGTGTTGAATTAAAAGTACTTTGAGTCAAAAATGTATTCTGTTAAATTAGGTGTTTTCCCTTTCACTTCTGTTGAGTCTAAGTTAATGGTCTATCAGGGCAAAGTGAGGAAGTGCTTGTTGGAGGAGATGTAAAGACAGTTTAATTGATAGGACGCAGTTGTGTCCATATTTTATAATGATGATGGACATAAGGGTGTCAACACCTTTAAATCAAATCTATGGTTTCACACCTACCAAAGTAGAAAGACGGTTCATCGTGTGGCTGGAAGAACTTCCCACACGCTTTGGCATGGACATCTGCGCCTTTCTGGACCAACAGCTCCACAAAGTAACTGCTTCTCCTCTCAATGGCGACATGAAGAGCAGTGTGTCCTGCAAGAACCACAAGCACAGATGTCCAGTAAACACATTGCCTGGCAGACGTGAGGTAAGAAGCTCGTGGAGATATGCAGATTGACGTGGAGCTAACCTTTGTAGTAGCTGTCTGTGTAAGAAATGTTCACAAACTCCTTCACGTCTCCCATTTTCTCCGCGAGTTCAAGGAGGAACTCTATTGTGTCATTTTTTCCATCTTTTAGGTTCAAGAGCGCTTTAAGTAAAGGGGTTTTGCCATTTGACTGATCTGAGAGAAACACAGAAGAACCATTTGATAAACTGTACTGATGTCTGTCATTTCAGCTTTGCTGACTTTCACAGCCACCACAACACTTTTTTACTTGTTTTACAGCCCCAGTTCAATCCAGCCAGACCAGAATAAACTGATCACAAACACAGATATGACTTCTTTAAGTCATGTTATTTTAGTGACACCTTCGCCCAGCTGATTTATCTCCTCAGCTCTCCACTTATTTCCTCACGTACACAGCTAGGTGAAGGACCCTACAAGCACAGTGGGAAACACACTGGAGCCATGAAAACAGGAGGTGGCAGTTGTCACCTCTGTCCCTGCTGCCCTGGACCCTGGTGCTTATTCTCAGGGTGCTGAACTGATCGTATTCAGTTTAAACAGAAACGTGACGTGGAGGGAAACATGAACATACTGAGAAGCTGTTGAATATAGATTTATCTGTTCTGGATGTGGGAGAGATTATACAGAGTGGAGCTGCAAAGTTCCTCACATTCTGAATTAGTGAGGTGCTTCATAGTGCGATGTAGGTACAAGTCCAGCCCTTGTAATTGGACAACGTCCCCGCTGGCCGCTGCTGCAAACAGGCTCTTAAGGTCAAACTTCTTTACCGTTTCCTCAACTTCAAGATCCTTTGGCTCCCTGCAGAGGGAAAAAAAATGGCACTGAGACTTCATGTCAACCTTGGTTTCTCAAAGCTGAGGCACAGAGGTCATACCTGCCAAAATTCAAATTAATTCGCAGCTGCGTCTTTGTGGCCCCGAGGTCCTCGGTGAAGTCTGTGTCCAGGGGCACCCTCTTCTGACCCGATGCACCCAGACCAAAAGGAGACTCCATTTGGCCCTTTCTTGTGGCTCCACGGTCATCCGTCTCCAGGGAAAAGGGCTTCATCTCTGTCCCACTTCGCTCACTCATTACTGATTCCTGACAACACAGGAAACAGAAGCTTCATGTCACCAAGTACAGATCACACTGTTTAGCCACAGAGGGAATAAACCTCATACTGACAGCAAAATGGCGGCAGCTTAAAAATATACATTTACTCATTTATTTCTCACATGTGTTTTTTTTGCAACTTGTTGTGTGTAAGATTTGCACCTTTCACACAGTTCTGGGACCTTGCAGTCTGAAAGTCTGGTGCCAGTCTACATTTTAGCAGCAGCAGAGGAAACAACAGGGATACTGACAACGACAGCAGTGTCTTCACCCGCCTCAGGACCACCTGACCGCACAGCCTTCATGGGTTCCACAGCAACACAACAAGGCTGGTATTTATGACTCATCCACTGTAACATCAAAGTACTTTAACAGAAGTCGTTTCCCGTCATTGAAATTGATTTTTCTTGTATTGGGTGCAATGTGTAATGAATTGACATTCATATTGATGCTTTATAATCTCAGAAAAGCATGAGAATAAAATTCACAAAATTATAACTTTAACTACAAGACACATCTAAAGCTACCTCACTGACATATTTATCTGTAAATAAGACTCTTGCTTCTTCTTTTTTATATTTAAGACCACAAGAAAATGGTTAGTGAGTCAGAATGAAACTTTGCCTCCTCGCAGAGCTGGTGAAGAAGGAAGTTCTAACCTCTGTTGTTATTTATACTATAGCAACTATAGCAGTTTCACTCATGTGACTGGATGTGCAATGAACCTCAAACTCTCCGTGTAGCTTAACATGAGTTCAAGTTAAACCCTCGTCCTCTCCTCTCTTTTTCTGAACAAGTAAACGCCCATTTTGATTTCAAATAAAAAGTGTGAAAAAAACACCCCAGTGCTTTTTTCACTTATTCTATATTTTATTCGTAGTCACTTACTGTGCTTATGATATATGCTTAGTAAATACAAAATCCCAGCAATATGAGCATCACGATGAAACCATTTGATTTGTATCTTGTGAAAAAGAAAATGTGTCTTCAGAAAGCAAATCATTTCCTTGAGAAGAACAGTAAGCTGGAGGGTCAGATTCTGGGTGGATCACTGTTCTTCTCAAGGTGATCAGCTGCAGTCCAATTACTCATCTTTACTTCCCATTAGGTCTAACATCATGAAGGTTTATTGTGGTCTCTAAAGTTGATTTCTTGTTTATTTTTTGTTTATTTTTGTTTATTTTTTTCCTGCACCCTATTGAGAACTATTCCATTCACAGTGTGATAAAAAAAAATCCCTAAAAACTAAACCAGTAAAAACCGAACAGGTTAAGATTTAATCCACCGTGACAAAAATATTACAGTCATTTCAGGATATCAGTGATTTCAACTAGAATTTACTTTCAGAGATAAAATATTAATAAAAATCATTATCATTATTTCTACATATTGTTATTAAACTTTAATCGGGTTTAATTATGCTTGCAAAAGAAAAGGGTATGAGACAGTCTGCAGAAACTTAGGTTTAGTCACTGAGGACCACTACAAGAATATAAGAGTCCATAGAAAAAGACTATCGATGGAAATTCTGCAAAATCATGCTTACTTACCTTGGCTCCTCGGTTTCTCTGTCTGACACTGATCACATAATTTTTATTTTATTTTACATGTTGTAGTTTTGTCTCATCTCCAGTAGCAACATCTCAGCTTTGCTTCCTGAATGCGCTGCTGCCATTCGCCTGTCTGCAGCTATTGGCTGTGGGAGTTGCACTTCCTATAACCAACCAGTTTCGTGCAGGCAATGTGGCACGAAAGGCCCATCAGTAAAGCAGGCATTATCTATACATTAATGCTGGATGTCAGACACAAATTGTTTTCACTAACAGATGAAAAACACACTTTGGGGATGGAAATACTACAAAAAAATGTTTGTGTAATAACAACTGTTTAGCATCCATCCATTAAGCTGTTAAAACCACAAAAGTAACACTTAACCACTTAACAGTGAACCTGAAGCTAATCTAATGATTCATTTCAGTGACCAGTGGGATTTACGCTGCACTTCTGTTCTTCATCTCTCTGTGGGTAAAACTCTGTTTGTCTGTTCATTCTTAATGCACAGCTTTGTTTATCTAATCACAGATTTGAAATTTGGCCCAGTGGCTCTTCTCACCCTAAGGGAGGTTTTTAGGAAAAAACAGAAAACTCCACACAGATTCAAACCAACACCCAACCAGCTCAGGAACAACAGTGTCATTTGTTGAACAAACAGACAAGGCCACGCAGCACTGTCCTGACCAACAGAATGCTCTGACATGAAAGTGTTTGTGTGAGAGCTGAAAACTCTGTTTCCTTATGGGGGGTGGATTAGAGGGTAGGTGTGAACTGGGCAGTTGAGTAGTCAATGAATACAAAGGGAAATTAGAGGTCACACACATTATCCACTACTCGAGCAGAATGCGGGAACCAACCATATACGGAAGTTGGTGATGTACCTGTAAAACCTATAAAACTGTGCTGAATCCTTTGTTTGGGGTGACTCTCCTCTGAAGGCTCACCCATGTGCATGAACACCAAGAAAAGACTCCTGAAACCATCAAATGGTCTTAGAGTCGTTCCAGGAAATTTCTACCACAGTTTGGGGGCTCGTCTGGGATGGCAAACTTCTGCTGAAGCGATCCGTGTATAGCAAGGATCCCTGAAAGTGCTCGCTTCGACAGCACATATGCTTAAAAAATGAGGATCCCTGAAAATGCACTAAAGGGGGAGGTTGTCCTAATTTGAAACCGCTGAGAACCAAGCTCGAGAAAAAGTTAGAGCTGGCATGTCCGCGGTCACGGCTCGACTTCGGGCAGAATAACGCCATCACCAAGTAGTAGGAGGTAAGCGATTTAAGTCATGCTGCGTTGTTTCAGTAAAGTGCTTGCAGGAGTCTAGAAATGTGTCTGAAAGTTGCAGTAAAGTGTAAGTGTGCGAATAGGCTTCATTTGTCAAGTGCGAAGACTAAGTGATTGCGCTGAGGCGTCTCTTAAACGTGCGCTTTGTCTGCGTCTGTCTCTGCATGGGAATGTGCTTGTCTGTGTCGATGTGTAAGCGTCTTGAAAGGAATGCGTTCTAAGCCCAGTGACTACTAGATCGTAGACGAACTGTAAATTCCTTGAATTGGATTCAAAGGTGGTGTGATTCAACGGTAAAGGAAAGCACAAATGGGACTGAATAACAGCAAAACAGACGGCCAACCACATGGCGTGTGAAAGAGGACTTGTAGAGACATTGTGGAGTTAGAAACGGGGAAGAGTTTTGAACAGTACTGTAAACGATGGCATAAGCTAACGGAGGATTATGGTCAAAAGAGGGGATCGTTCGATCCAGTAGTAATGTTGCAGACGAAGGCAAGACTGAAACTGTTAAATTGGTTCGGGAAAGATAAGCTGTACCGATGGGTTGAGAAATGGGAAAGAGTAGTGGAGAAGAAAGCCTTAGAGGCTTCACAGAAGCACGTGTCTGACTTAGTCACAACTGGAAGTTGAGAAAACTAAAGCTGAAACACTAACCGCAGTACTAACCACAATTGCCCAAGTTACACCTGAAATGCAAGCTGCAGTACTAACCATGACTGCCCAAGCTTTGTCTACAGACAAGAAGGGAAAGAAGGAAAAAGACTTCGACTCTCCCTACCTAGTCCAATCCCCACCTCCAGCACACAGCGAGGACGGAGGAGATGAAGAAGGCGCTGCTGCACCCAATGCTCCTCCATACCTGAACAGGACAGTACTGGAACCGTGAGGTCAGGTGTGGTGTTTGGGGGTAAGTCACCATCAAAGCGTAAGGTTCCCAGTCATCCAACAGTACCACCCCCACCTGTTCCCATTCGAGTCCCAACAGTACCACCACCTGCTGCAGTACAACAGTTCCCGTTGGTCCAGATGCCAGACCCACGAGGACCAGACGACCAAGGAAACCCTCAGGTGGTGTTTGTTCAAAGGAACTGGGATATTCAGGAACTGATAGACATCGCTAGGTCCCTTCCAGACCCGAGGTAGGAGGTGAACACTTCTGGAAAGAAGTCATGGAGCTGGATGAGATTTACCGGTCTAGTGGAGGGGAATGGACACAGGTATTTTGCAGGAGATTAAGGGGTGAGTGGAATGCTGTCAGAGACGGTTGGAAAGGACACAGCATGGTGCATGGAAACTTTACAGCTCAGTTTACAGAGCTGGGAAACAGAATAAAAGAAAAATACAGAAAGCAACCTGATTGGTCAAAGATTCAGAAAGCGAGGTAGGATGATAAGCAGTCAGTTACAGTGTGGGAACATCGGCTTCGTAATCTGATGAGAGATCATTCTGGTATAGAAAATGACGCTGAGCAGGAAAGGGCCATGGTGTTAATCTTTGTTGCTGGACTGCGCCCTGAATTGCAGGAATCAGTCACACTGACGTACTTGGAGTGGAGCAGAGCTGACGTGAAAGAAATAAGACGGCATGCTTTGCACGCCGAGAACAATGCAAAGGAAGAAGAAGGTAAGCGGAACAGAAAGTTGAGGATGTCGCAGACTGCCTACTATCAACAGAACGGCTCGTTCCATGGCCATGGCCGGAGACGTGGTGGACTAGAACGTGGTCCACAATGTGGCCGAGGTCAGGCGAGAGGAGGTGACAACCGGCAAGCAGGAGGTCGACCTAGAGACAGGTTGCTTCAACTGCGGGTCGCTGGACCACTAGAGGAGAGATTGTCCCTATCACACCCAACATCGTCCGAGCCGCTTGTCTAAGAGGAATCAGCCCCATCAAACCCAACAACGTCGGAGCCACTGGTCCGAGGGGGATCGGCTTCAACAAACCCAATGGCAGCAGGACAGCTGGACTACGGAGCCATCCGGTCTGATGGTACAACATGCATTATAAGTTTGCCAGGAGGATGACGGGAGCAGCTCCGGCACTCGTGGTCAGTACGTCGTTGCTACCCGGTGTCCAGAAAGCTGACCTGATGATAGGCTACAGGAGAACCAGTTGCTGTATAAAGATCTCCGGAACAGTGGTGCTGAGACATGGTGACAGCGTTGTCTTCTACTAGCAATGATCTGACAGGGCAACTCGGAAGGTGATTCTCAATGGAACTTGAACTTATCCCGCCACCATAGCATCGATTCCAGCTACAGCTAAGTGGTCTCTGTTATTGTTCTGGCAAACGTATTCCTTTCAATCCTGGTTATAGGTCTGCATTCACATTGCATGTTTAGGATGTACATGAAAAAAAATTAAGAAAATGAGAAATTAGATGAGCTTAAGGGGGTTAAGATGATGCTGATAAGTTGTTGTTGTCACAGGAAAAATGGGAAGTGTGTATGTTCGTCTGCTTGCTACTTGTCTTACAAATGCAACAAAGAAACAGCTTGCTATATGTTTGTCAGTGTGCTGCTCTAATAGGCTGAGAATATGAGGTTGCCACGTTAGTTGACAGTATGTGGTCTTGATGTTAAGAGTGTGTGTGTTGGAAACCTCTCAAACATTGCAGTAACCAGTGTAGGTCTGACACTAAACGTCAGCAGCGCTAGAGTTAATGGGTCTGGCGCGGTGTTAGTTAACAGGTCTAACACGAACAGCAGTTCAACAGTGAAATCTTGGTTCATAAACGGGTCTGATGCTACACTAGTTGAATAGGTCTAGTGCTGAGAGGCTAGTTGATGGGTCTAGTTTGTGAGATTCTGGTGCAACACTGGGTAACGAGTCCAATACTGAAGCTAACTGAAAACTAATAGATCGAGTGAGTGTGCTTGCTATATGTTGGTATGCCAATCACTGGGAGAAAGCTGTAAACAAAAGACAAGCACAATCTGCTAAATCTTTAGTGAAAATGATCATAGCACCTTAAAAGGCAACACTGTAGTTAGTCACATGGGGCATGCACTACCCGGGTTATGTTCATTCTGCGCTTGTTAGGAGCGGAACACATTGAGGTAATCCTCAAATGTGCCAAATTAGTGATAAAACAAGAGTTATAATTTTATTGGGAATGATACGGTACTGTCGCTTCTGGATCCAGGACTATGCGCAGCGATCTGTCTTTGTTGTTAGTTTGACACTGTTTGTTTGTCTATGTGCAGCAATCCCAGCCTTTGTTTGTTCGTTCTTGTTTGTTGGATTGTATACATGGCCAAAATCTTGCGCCTGCAGACAGAATGGTATGGATTGAGCAGCTGAGAAAACTGACGGACTTGAGTGCCCAGACTCAAACTCCTAACTGTAATAATGACTTTGTTCACATGTCCTTCCCTCAGGACTTTGTATTGCAGCCCTTAACCCAGGAATTCCGCTCATTACTGTGTGTGCTCTAACGTTTCACGATTCTCTCCCACGCAAGCAAGAGCAACGGAAAAGGAGAGAGCAGCATGGCAGTGTGCAGGAGCGGTACAAAATGAGAATAACACTAATGAGAAACCTTACTTCCTAGAAGTGCTTTTCCAGGTATTGCAAAGGCCGTACATGAACTGGACCATTCATTGCAGGATGCGATGGTTGCCACAGTTGTACATTATTGGTGTGCTCCAGAGTTCAAGCAAGCTTTGAAGACCATACATAATCTAGTATAAAGCAGTGTCAAGAGGGTCCAGATCCTTCGGAACACCTGCAGCTGGAGCCTGGAGATTGGGTTTTACAGTGCAATCTTCGCCGCAAGCACTGGAACCAACCTTGGTGGAGAGGCCCGTTCCAGGTCCTGCTATCAATGCCCTACACAGTCAAGGTCGACAGCATCGACTCATGGATCCCACTGCAAGCGAACTGCTCCGCCTATCTGACAAATAAATAATGGACACCGAAAGGAGCGACGTTTCTAAGCCTCGGCATCCTTTTCAGAAGCCAGGACAATGTGGCCTCTAGAAAAGTATTCTTGTTTTGACTTTTATTTCTCCTCAGATTGTTCTCCTGATTGTGCTCCCAAGTATGTCTTTGACCTCAGATGGTTGTAACTGTTCTCGTGTGGATGTGAACTGTTCTGCTATTCTCTTGACTAAACGTTCGCTCCCCTCCCCCCGAGTATGATTAAGTTCCGAGTGAATACTTTCTTAAACCTTAGTAAGGGCTATGTGAATGCGGGAAACTGTTCCAGCTGTTGGGTCTGTACATTTATCCCACATTCAGTTAAGTCGGGTTTTCCTTTATATCCGTTTCCCTTAAGCTATTGTCAGAATATGCATTGGCTCTGGTTAAGTGTGTTGTCAGGGTCCAGTCCCAAAGATGAGGTCTTTAATCTCAGAATTTTCTGTAATGTTTAATGTGACACTAAAGGGGGGGAGTGTGAGAGGAAATTTTGTAGTTGATTAACATGGGCATTTTGGGGGTTGGGATTTGAGGCGTCGGACACTGTGGTTGTTGGAGTTGTGGTCATTGTGGGTTGTGCTGTGGCACTTTGGTGAGAAAGGTGGAGGTGAATGGCTCCCAAGCCCCAGCTGGTCAGCAGGGCCCGCACCAAAACAGGGAATAAGAATGTCCTGACCAACAGAATGCTCTGACATGAAAGTGTTTGTGTGAGAGCTGAAAACTGTTTCCTTATGGGGTGGATTAGAGGGTAGGTGTGAACTGGGCAGTTGAGTAGTCAATGAATACAAAGGGAAATTAGGGGTCACACACATTATCCACTACTCGAGCAGAATGCGGGAACCAACCATATATGGAAGTTGGTGATGTACCTGTAAAACCTATAAAACTGTGCTGAATCCTTTGTTTGGGGTGACTCTCTGAAGGCTCACCCATGTGCATGAACACCAAGTAAAGACTCCTGCAACCATGAAACGGTCTTAGTCGTTCCTGGAAATTTCTACCTCAGTAACTGCATCTGAGTGGTGCAACCAGACTGCAGATGTGACCCTGGTGAAACATCTCTGGACAGACCTGAAAATAGACCAAATGGAACCTGACCGGAGATGAAAGAGAGAAGGTCCCGATTCAGGTGCGCCAAACACTTGGACTCCAAGAGGTATATTTCTCTCCCTCACCTCCTGATTGGGAGTTCTTTGTTTTCCTCTCCTCAGCTGCTGGCAGGTTTACTATATTACATTTTTACCCTGTCTAGCTGCTCTTATGAAACACGTCACTTCTACAGCCTCACTGTATACCTGTTGTACCTGTTCTGTCGTCTTCATCTGCTCTTCAGTGCTGAGTCGCTGTGTGAGAAGAAGCCTCTAGAAAAAGATTGAATTGAATTGACTTGAATTGAACTGAATATATGGGGCTTGTTTACCTTACACAGTGTTTATAGGGGTTCTTCCAGTCGGTCTCCACTGACGCGTGTTTTGTAGCCTTATTATTTTCCTATGATTGCATCTAGATAGCGGACGTGGTGTAAAAGAACTGCAGAGGCAAACTTCTCAGTGTATCTTGATATGTTGTTAACTTTCAGTTTAATGTTCTTCATCCACATCTTTACCAAATTCTTTAGATAACTCAGCTGTTTGACCACTCAGTGAACTTCCTCTGATAGGTAGGGCTGTTCACATAAAATGCGCTGGACACCACACACCCATTTCTCATTATTTGAAACAGGAAAATAAATAAATAATGTGCCTCCAGCCCTTTGGAGAACACCGGTATAACTGTGAAGCCCTGAGATGAGCAGGATGAACACTGTAAACAGCAGTTACCTCATTAGAAAAGACTGATTGTGGTCATTAAGTTGCATGTTTAAAATATTAGAAGAAAAATCTTCCTGATGTCCAAGAACCACTTATGGTTGCAGAACTGAAGTTAAAAACCCTTAAGTTGTTTTTGAAGTGAACAGTAGTTGCCACAGAGAGGACCGGGATCCTGTCTGCAGATGGTTTGTGTGGAAATGTAAAAAAAAAAAAAAAAAGCAATACAGCAATAATTTGACATTTATGAAAGTAATGCAGACATTCTGAATTAGTGTGGGTGACACTCTGGTTGCACAATTGCTATCATTTTTTGTATCACTGAAGTTTTAGCCACTTAAAATAGAGACTGTGAGACTATAACAACAAAAGGAAAGTATATCATTTAGCTTTCATATGTGTAGCTGTGATTTGAGTGATTTATCACATACTTTGTCTCTTGGCAGGCGTGCTGCAGTCCGCAGGGCAGACAGGTGGCCATGTTCACAACGCCTCATCCCCACACAACACATGGCTGGTGAAATAACAGGACTCACGAGGGTAAATCAAAGCGTTTATAAGTAACGATGGACTTCGTAGCAGTTGACATTTTGGCGACACAGACATTGAGTTGCTCAGGTCCACACAGAGATACAACCCTGGATTTCCACTGACAACAGAATAAATAAACAATTTGAACGTAATTGTCATATTTACAAGGTCTTTACATGGACAGATTAAAAAAGTATCTGGAGATTTTGTACTGATGGCTGCAGCAATAATTTCAGATACTGTTTCACTTTGTGCTCCGATAGATAAATAGATAGAAATGTACATAGATCCACAAATAGATTTTATTGAAACTGTACATTGTGCCATTTTGTTACTAGTACCTAATTGGAAAATGATGCAGTTACTTTTGCTATTTAACTACATTATTCTGTAATAAAGGCAAAGCATGAATTGAAATCCCTGTTCCTCGGGTAACACAAATCTTACTTTTTGAAGCATTTATTTTATCCGAATGAAGACAATGTAAGAAAAACGTGTAGACATGTCCTACAGAAAGATGGGCTTCCATTTATCACACCAGACTGTCATATTATTATTATTATTATTATTATAAAGTTTGTCTAGAAATACAGTTGTTTTAAGCATAACAGTCAGGTAGAACATGCAGAAAGGTGTTTTCAGACTGCGCTGCTCCTGATGGGCCCAGTTTCCTCACCACCTTCACCCTGTGGAAGCCGACGACTCCGCAACCGGTGCCAAGTTCTGCCTGCACAGCCATCCAGCCAAGTTCAGCACAAAGAAAGATACATATGTACAAAAGCATTAACTTCACTTCAACACAACATATTACATTTATACTCTATTTAGTTATGTGGATAAAACAGAAGTATTTTTTGAACAAATGTACACAGATTTCAATTCTCTTTGTTATGATACTGAATTATTGCTAATGGGGGGAAAAAAATTGGATTGGACTAAAAATTGACCATTAATTAATATAAAATTATGATAGATATTTTTATGTTTGACAGTGATGACACTAATATCCATCTATCTAGCATCACTAACTGCTTAATCCTGGTCAGGGTCAGGAGGGTCCAGAGTCTATCCTGGAACCACTGGGCTGTGAAACCGCAGCCTGGATGGGATTCCAGTCCATCTCAAGGTGGTCCCTCACTCTCACACACAATGTTGTTAGAGGCACTTTGTAGCATTACAAACAAATATTTAAGTTAAATGATTTTTATTTGGTTATAAGATTAAGGCTATACTGAGCCATGTGACTGAGGTACATGTGGTCTCCTAACACACGCAGCACAAATGGAGGACAGTCTTTCTCCTTGTGCTCTGTTGCAAAGACAAATTAAAGTGTATTTAAATAGGACCCTTTCCACCCTTGAAGAGGCAATTCTCTAAAATGTTAAAATGAAAAAAAATTTAGATTTATAGAGAACTATTCATTGTTTTGTTTTAACGGGCTAAACTGGGTGAGGTATTCAATGGCTAAATTATATGCTAACAAGGTACACCTGCATTCTCTTCAAATCCACCTGTATTCAGTTGCTTTCCTGCACAATGACTATCATTGAGTTTTTGAGGTCTTAGAACTTGAACAGCAGAGCAGCTTGTTTCCATCACGGGTAATTTGGATGGAGCCAAATACAAGCAATTACTAGAGCCCAGAGCTCTGCAGAAGATTCGTTTTCAAGGTGGACAACAGCCCACCAAAGGATGACTTGGGGGAAAAAATAAGATTGGTCATTTGGAGAGGCCTAGTCAGTCCAGGCATGAATCCAAATGAAAATCTGAAGAAAAACCTGAGAATTGCTGTCCACCAAAATGCTCACATCTGATTTGCAGGAGTTTATTTATACTGAATGTTAAGTAAACATCCTGAATTGTAACTGCAACGCTCATGCAAATTGGAGATAAATCAGGGCTATGACTGTTGCTAAAGGACTTTGTACAAAGTCTTGACTATGTGTTGTGTTGCTGAAGGGGAAAAAAATACTTCAATACATTAAGATGTGGAAGTGTAACAAGAGCAAAAAAAAGGGGAGAATTCATGGGGATGACTACTTTTTTGAAGTCAGTTATGTTTGTGTTTAATACAGTTGTGTCCTGTCTGCCTAAAAGAGCAAATTGTCTGCTATGGCTGTGTTGTGCTGCAGAAACTCTCCTTGTGTGTTCATTCTCCTAAGTTACCCCTCAAGCTGCACACACTGGAGCATTTAAAAAAAAAGTTTGTCAGGACTTGGTTTTGAATTCCAACTCCTATTGACCAAGATATTTATCCTGGTTTGCAGTAAAAATTATCATTATTTTATTATTTGTACACCTAGATAAGTAGCTTAACATTATACATTATTTATGGGGAAAAGATTTAATCCTGTAATTTTTCTTCAATATACCTGTAAGTGTTCGTTTGTTTAGCAGTTGTGCTAAATGACTTCAGTGAACCAATAACCTGGGATGGGAATTGTGCTGTCTGGAATTGCCTACATGTAGAGGTTGAGAGGTGAGTTTTCCTTCAGAACATCTGAAGTGATATTGTTCTTTTCTTCAAGAAAAGTCTCCAGTTCTTTAGGGGATGAAGGATGTAAAAACCCACTTTGCACTATAAGCTCTGGATCTTCAGAAGTGTTCAGATCTGGTTATTAGAGAGCATATGTGAAACCACTCGAATTTGTAGCTGTGTGTTGGGAGATTATCGCAACAGTCCTGGACTGTGGGACCATCACTGGGGGGTGGGGGACATCTATGGGAGGACTGCCTATACCATTACAGATCCTACTATGTCAGACACTCACAATATAGTTTTTTGAGATTGGATCACAGGGGAACTGAGTCAACTCTGGTAGTTTTTGAAGCTGTACTTCTGCATTTACTGACTCTCCTGTGACATGTCAATCTATTCCTGTTGCTGAGCTCAGGCATGAAAGATTTTCCATGTTTGCTATATGATGTCACTATTTGAAAGACCCTTCCACTTGACTGAGTAATTTTGTTGTTCTTGTGACTGACCTATTTGGCGTCTTTGGGACTCTGGTCGCCTTTTGTTGGTTTGAAATCTTGCATAACAGAGAGATGATTGGAAACCACTTTTATAACAACATGAATTTTCAATCGACTCCTTTGAATCCCAATTGCATATCCAGCTGCAACAATGATGAACTTCTCATATTTTCCATACTTAAATCCTTTATCCAAGGTAGCTTACAATCACACACCCATTTATACAGCAAAAGAATGAACTCGTAACAGGCAATGTTAGGTTTTCCCAATTCACCAGCCATGTAAGTCTTTGGACTGTGAGAGGAAATTGGAGCACTATATTAGGAATATTAAGAATACCTTCTCATTTGCATAATTATACAATCAGCCAATCGTGTGGCAGCAGTGCATAAAATCAATAGTACATCTCAGACTACTTCCATGAACATGACAGTGAATTCAGTGAACTTCAGTGGCCTCCCCAGTCACCAGATCTGAATCCAATAGAGCACTCTTCGGATGTGGTAGAATGGCAGGTTGGCAACATGAATGTACAGTTGAAAAACGTGCAGAATTATGTGAGGTGAACAAGTCAAAATGGACCAGTATCTCAGGAATGTTGAATCCATCACATGAAGAACTCAGGCTGAGAACAAAAGGGGGTCCCACTTGGTATTAGAATGGTGTTCCTAATAAAGTGAGTATAATTTAAATTGGGCTTGGTGCATTTTTTAATCTCAAGATCTTACAGTAATCAAATTAGTGGACCTCTTACTTCTGTGGAAATGCTCTAGATCTGTTCAAAAACAGAAATAATCTTCTTGAGCCCTCCATGAAGCATGGACTTGAGTAGTGGATCCATACCTGTGAGCTGAGATGGCAAAATGTTTGCATGGTTCCCAGGATCCTCATTAATGATGCCCATGTCACTCCTCCACTTGGTCCAGTTGACCTCCTCCACACTGAAGTCACAAAAGACATGTTTTCTGATTATAGTAGTTGTACATCTAATACTGTTAATGAATACGGCTGAAAAAAGAGCATTGAAGTGACCCTGAGACAGTCAGAACGTTAACTGCCTCTCAGGTAAAGTATTTGTATATCGCCACTTTAACCTGTTACCCAACCAATGTTTGCTGTGGGGGAAAATAAGTGCAGGGAGATTGACCTGAAACACCAGCGTCGGTCCTTTCCAGGCACTGCTGCCAGATCCTTTTCCATCCCTGAACGGAAGCGCTTCCTCAGCCAGGAGGGCAGGCTTCTCTCCAGGTCCAGGATGGTGATTGCTTGCTGTGGAAGTGAACCAATCATCACCTGTTCCACAACAACTTGTGTGTCTGTCTGAACCCCTTTCGCTGTGGTTTCTTCCTTGACCAATTCTCACTTCTATCTTCCCTCCCAACAGAATGACTCGTTTGTTGGAATATCTCTCTCAGTTTCAGAGGGAATGGAAGACTTTTATGATAATATGGTATTATGGACTTTTTTAAATAAAATTAAAAATCTATTGTAGTGAGAGTACTGAAACACACGAAGAGGTTTGGTAGCTACTGGTATTATGGCAATCCCTTGGTATCCAAACTCTGTTCAACTTTTTGCTATTACAACTCAAATACTGGTGTCTGAATGGAATCTTTTGCAATGAAAAGCTGGTATTTGAAGCTCATCCATAATAAAAATCAAACTATAAGAATGAGTGCCGTACGATTGTGAACTTATCCGAAGCCAGGCATGTGCATCCTGTCAGTATTAGTCTGCTCAGTTGCTCACTACACTTGCTCACTGAGTGTTGCCTTTTTAAAATAAACCTATTTCAACACTAGTTGGTGTGTCAAATGGACAGTTATTTCACTTAACATCTCCTGATGCTGAATTCCTGCTCCACTCCAAAGCCAGCATGTGCCCCCTCATCCCAAGTTGTGACCCTGGTGGCCCTGTTCTGTACTGAAGCTCATAAACCTGCAGATAACTAAACCCCAGTTACCTAATTAAACAGAATGTTATTTTGCTGAGGTCATGGGTCAATAGTTATGTAGGTTTTCCAGATGGCCTGGGAGCACATTTACCCCCCAGTTTAAAATAACCCGGAAATGGGCACTTGGTATCCAATGCATTTTCAGGGACAAATTATATTTGCATACCGAGGGATTGCAGTTTTCTGTTTAGCCCGCGCTTCCTTCACAGCAACTAACTTTGAATCACTTTATTTAATTCAAGTATTTCAGGTTCAATTACATTTCTCAAGAGCCTGACCTGCATATCTTGATGTTGCTTTGGTAATATTATTCCTTATTTGACTAACACCTTTGCCCAAAGTGACTTACAATTTCAGACTTGCACAACAAGCAACGTATAATGATTTATCAGTTTTTACAGCAGGGTATTTTTACTGGCACAATTCAGTGTAAGCAACCTGCTAAAGGGTGCTGCAACAGTACTTTCAAATCCGGAACCTTCAGATTACCAAGGAGCAGCCGTAGCTAGTATGCGACCCACAACCAACCTACACTAAAACTTACACCAGCTATGGTTGTACATACCTGCAACTTCCAGATATTCAGACTTTCCTCAGAGAGCTTCTCAACTGTCCTGTTCATCAGTGCAATGAGCATGTTGAGTAGAAGGATGTAGGTGAACACTATGTACAAGATGAGCAGCACATAGAAGACCTCCTTGTACTGGTACTGCTCAGTGAACTCTAGGTCTCCCATCCCAATGGTGAACTTAAAGAGCTCCAGAGTGGTGAAGGAGAAGCTTTTGAAAGTAGGTTTCTTGCAGTCACTGGAGTTGTTCACTTGCTGGAAGAAAGATCTGCCCCTGCTGCTGTTATGAGTGGTGTGTTTAGGCACTGGCTCTTCCAGAAGGGTCACAACAGCTGTGGGGACAAAGTGTGCAGACAAAGCTTTAAAAATGTTCCCCATTTCCACCCAATTTATCTGTATTCAGTTAACCAAAATCCAGCTACTTTCTCCTTCCCTAGTTTGACAGGAAACGCATCTGCACACTTGACCCAGTCACGGGATGTGTCCACTGTACTTAATGTTTGTCTCCATTTGCCAAATTCTACCTGCAGTCTCGAAGGCCTGTTGTAGGTTGCACTAAGTAATGAAAGGAGGAAAATGTTCTAATATGTTGGCCTTGAAAGGGATAGAAAGCCAGTTTTAAAAGAGTCTGTGTACAGGGTCATCTGTGGACAGTCAGCAACTTCACAGTAGCCAACTACAGTCTTGTAATTTGACTGTACCCTCTGTGTGTGTGTGTGTGTGTGTGTGTGTGTGTGTGTGTGTGTGTGTGTGTGTGTGTGTGTGTGTGTGAACATATAGCTACAAGGTGGAAAATGCGTAAGTAGTATGGATACCTGCTGAAAATCCAAAGAGGTAGACCATGTACACAAATAGAAAGCGTAAAACATCGCTTAGGATCATCTGACAAGGAGAGAAGAAAAGTGGTCATGCAGTGATATTACAATCTATGCACTTTATTCCAGTTTTGAGATGTCATTTTTAAATGTACCTTCTGTATAATGACACTGTAGATTCCCATATGTCTTAATCCTCTTGAGAAATAAAGGAGGTTGATCCAGCTGAGAGCAAGACACAGCACCATGCAGCCCAAGTACTCCTTTTTCTGGCAGCAGTAGAGCACTGATGTAATGATGAAGAGGATGGCCTGTATGAAACTGGGAACAGAAGATGTCATTATTGGGGCTGGGCAGAAGGAGCAGCAGGGCAGTGGAAGGTAAATGGTTCTACTTACAAGAGAATTTCACTGTATCCATCCACCAGTAATGTCTGCAAGTTTGGGCGTTTTCTTCTCAAGTCTGATAACTTGAATTAAAATATCTTAGTGTCAGAAGAAGATGGGTTTTTTGAAAACATTTTTAAAACATTCTGTATTTTTGAGATCCAACCATTTTTAAACTAAGCAGTTTAAATCAACACTCCTGTTAAACTTCTACTTCTTGGCCTACATAGTACTGTTTGTTCACCCTCAGGGTGAGTAGAGCCCTCAAACCCACTCTGAATGTGTAAAGTGTTTCCACATACCCCTTTGAAGAAGAAATAGATGGCTCCCATGGCACAGATCACTTGACCTGTGATCTGCAGATACCCTGATCTGGAATGTTCCATGAAATTAAATTCCTGTAATTTTATACTTATCAGTACCTTTCATACTGTGTCCTTACCCACAACATAAATTAGCATTCAATAAAAAGTCAAGTCGGGTAAAACTCTCACTTTGTAAATAAACAAATGAATATTGTTATGTACCAATATAGTGAATGTCTCACAACAGAAACTGAGTTTGACAAGATTGTTTAAAAACAATAGCATGCTGCTTTAAGGACAACAACATTTAAATGCTTCAGTTCTTGTTACAATTTACCTGTGTCCTCTTGGTGTTATAAGCAACTGTTGTGAAGACACTCAGGTAAAAAATGTAGACAAGAAAGTTTCCAAGAAACATCCATTTGACAAACTTCTCCCACTTGTCTTTCAGTAACCTGTTTATGGGCTCAATCTGGAGCATTTCAAGTCTGCTCTGGGGGAGAAATATTTTATTCTGCTAATGTGCAATAAATCCTCTCAAGATATTTCTTAATACAAGCATTAGAAATAAATGATTGATTATGACATGTATATATCACCGTTGCCAATTTAGGAAATTATTTTGCAGAGAAAACCGAACAAATGTCGGCAAACTTACAGGGATCGTACTGCCGTAAACAATCAGCTCCATGGCAGAGTTTTTCTCATACGAGTCTACAGAAGCCAGGTCATATAGGGATGACTGCACAGGCCCATAGACCCACTCTGTGAACTTTCGGGACAGATGCTGGATATCTTGATCCTGGAACTTGCGTTGGATCATGTGTTGAAAGACCTGGAAATGACAGTGGACGGTATCTTGGGTACACAGTCCAACTGGTACATGGTTCTTTTCAGACCCTTTATACTTTAAAAAGGAATCAATTCAAAGTGCCAGTATTTTATACACCTACCCCAATCTTGCCAGTCTTGGCTGCCAGCTTTAGGGGGGTCAGACCCTCTTTGTTCT